>JAADVB010000396.1:0-13833 GCA_023334545.1 Salisapilia sapeloensis
AAGCATCATGGCAAGATACGCAATGACGGTGGCACCCCAGCTGGTCGGGAAGCCAAGGGCCGATAGCCCGGTCTCCGCTTTCGGGTAGATAGTAAACAAGAGGTTGTCAGAGATCTGGCAGCCAATTCCAGAGTAGGCAGACGACGCGAGGATGAGGAAGAGACACGAGATGAAGATAAGCGTCACACAGACAACGCGTGGCATGCGTTCGGGCTCCGAGTGTTCTCGGAAGAGGCTTGGGATGACTACGCCTGCTGCGTAGGCGAGAGACAAGTTACCAAACACAGTTGCTACTTGATCAAAGTTGATGTTTGGCGTTGGGATGGGTCCATGGCCTTCCATTCCGTGTAGAAGCACAGCGACAGCAATGATGTCAGCAATGATCGTGCCGAGCGCTCCGGCAAATGCAGCAAAGGCTCCTTCTTTCAGGGTCGGCGTCAGGCAGACTGGGAGACACGTGATGGCCATAAGAATGATCCACGTGGTGGCACTGAAGGCGCCAGGGAAAAGTCCGTCGAGCAAGCTACCTCCAAGTACTAGGAATGTACATGGGGCCAAAAGACAGACACCCATTTGAGCAACGACGACGAGGTAACGACCGGTTTTACCCATGCTCCACTCGCCCAGGTCTCCCAGTGTTTTTACGCTGCGCGGTGCCTTTAACAGGACCTTGCAGCAGACAACGGAGGCGTAGACGTTGGCAAATGCCATGAAAACCATAGCAATAACAGCGAGGACGGGTCCGGCACGCGAGAAATTCGTCGGCATACCTAGTGTGCCAATACCGTAGACACAGCAGAAGAGAGAGAAACTGGTCTTGGCATCTTCAAGTGTAAACCAGCGCCCCATGGTAGTGTAGTTTGATCCGGTGCGTAGATATCTGGAGATCAAATCGGAAAGTGACAAAAAGTAAGAAGCCGATCACTTTGTGATTAAAGGAGGCATGGGTCGTGCATGTAGATGAGACAATAGACAGACAATCGGATGTTTTGAATGGTTAAGGAGCGAACGATGAATGGCAGCTGGGAGCAGAACGACGTATCCATGGTGTTTGCGCATTCGCCTCTGATCCATTCGGCCAGTTTGCGAGAGCACCCAGGCTAGCAGCAGTCTTTATCGGGCCCAATTTATTACGCCATCCTTTGTGGTTTCTTGCATGACGATTATTTTTGAACGTGAGAGTGGTAGGATGTCGTTCTGAGCGCGTTTAGCCCACGTTGAACAAGCTCATTGTCTCGACTCAACCCGATCCAAAATAGTCAGCCTTAGCGTACGTTTGTATTGCCAACGAATATCGAAAGGCCTTAGCATCTGATGCCACGAGAAAACTCGAACGGTTCGAAGGACCCTTTTAGTGTGCAATTGGTGTTCTTTGCGTACTGTGAGATACAAGCTTTCTCAGCTAAGTATTGGGTAACTTGCACTGGCTCTTGCAAGACAGTTTGTGATGGCGAGCGAAGCAGCCTTGCAGTGTAGTGGCGGTTATATGTATTGCTAAATTCAGACGCTGAGTTGCATCCGAACGTGAGGCTAAAAGTTATCACCGAAAAGCTTTGCTTCGTTCAAAATCATACTTAAATCCTGTAGAAAGCTCTCGATTCTAAGTCGTGCACATGCTTACCCCACAACCCCACGCCCTAGACTAAAGGTAATGCATCTGATAGCAATCGTCCCGTCAATATCTGCAGGTGTCATAAAGTTCATCCGAATGCGCAAACGAGGCAAAAAATAATGGGAAGAGAGAAACGGTCATATCAGAGAGCATTTGTCGCAAAGCAAGTACACGAGGGATTTATATTGGGACGCGAGCATCCGCGGTCACACGGTCCATCGTGACATTGATGCCATTCAGCGAAAATATAAAGAATATTGGTTTTCTGTCTTAGAACATTTAATTCTTGTGGAAACTTGGGCAGTTGAAGCAAACTTATTTTTACTTGGTAAATGGCATGAAAGCAACATGTTCTGATTTACTGATGGACTTGTGTTAATGTATATGGACACTGGAAGGAAATGTGCTAGGGAGTTAGTCAAAAAGAGAGGCCTCGATCCTATTGAAAAGTATTTGCTGTTGTTGTACATTCTTAGGTCGCGTTCACGGTGAATCAGCATTTAATATTTTCAGGCATTCACTCTGGCTTGTAGTGTCCATGAGAATTTGTTAAGTCGACTCTACGTTCGTCGAAATAATCGATACCGCTCATATCATGCCATAAAAATGTTTTCAAAGCAGGTCAATATGCTTTTTCGTCAAAGATTGTACATAATGAAGAAGTGATGTATATTGCCGGCGGAAATGACGCTTCGTATTAGTTGCTAGTTCGGCTTAGATGATACATTCTCTGTTGAGACTACCATGCTCGTTCCCATGTTCGTTGCAAAATCATTGAGGCAAGAACTGCAACAGCCAGGCAACGCTTTTACAGAAATGGAAACCTAGAAATGAAAGTGCCTTGAATTGAATCTGCTTCATTATTTGATTAAGCAAAGGAAGCTATCAAGCCAAACAACATTAATAACCTTGCCTGTACGCTGCCACCATATCAAGACTATTGAAAATAATCGAGGATTATCCTCTCAACGACCACGACCTGCGCTATCTTTTAACCGAGGCAATTGTTTCAGCCGATATTGTGCTCACAAACTCTCCTATTCATTCTCTGGCTTTGTAAGGACTTGCTTTGCAATGAATGCTTCTTGGTTTAAAACCTCTCGACTTTTTTACACGCGCAATGTACGCTGCTACTTGCAAGATGATATTAGCAACCAAATGTCCAGCTACGATGCTTTCTTTTCTCCAAACGCTAATATCTCACTACGTATTAACTCTGGTCGCAATGGAATCTCTAGCATCTCCTTTCGTTGGCCCTTCACGGTGCGCACCAGTCCATGCTCTTCCAAGTTTCGGACCGAGTGGCGCAATGCCGGAACTGACAAATGGACCATGCTCTTGCTGCAGTCCTCGAGTACATTGTGGAAGTCGGCTTGGCCTGGCTGATTCTTCTTCGTATTCGCCTGGATACACTGGCGAGCGATGACTTTGACTATCCCGACGTCTGTAGGCGTAAGACTCTGCAGAATGAACTGAACTCCAGTCTCGGATTGCTCTGATAATCTTGCCTGCTTGGTCAGTCGCAAGTCAATCTCGCTCGTGTATGGCCGGTACGTGTTGGCGGTCTCATAGATCCAAGCGAAACGCAGCGCATCATCTTCTTGCCATAAAGAAGGGCCGTTGATTTGGTCCATGGAGGCTACGAGATGGATGCGAGGTGATCTGGCAAGCCAGCTGAGGCAAGATTGCAAAGCTGGGGTGCGCATGGCGATGCCATCGATGGAGTGGATTAGCAAAATGATCGGTGTCGAGGACGAAGTGGCGGATCTGTTTCCAATATCCTGACACTGTCACGTAAAGAAAGTTATAGAGCGAACGTATGTAAGTAACTAGATAGATGGTACTTGTTGTAGAAGTGTCTTTTGCTTTTGAGTCACGCTCATGTCAAGTATTTGCTGCAGCGACTGGATAAGCGAACGAGTGGATACCACTGGCATGTATCCATATAGCTGCAGAACATAGCAGTCTGCCAATTGCTCCTGCATGAACACTTGCAACATGGCTACTTTGGAGCCCATGCCGACGACTAGAATGTTAAATCCTGCCAGGAGTTGAGATCGCCATTTGCCATACTGATCCGCATGGTTTGGAAAGGGGAAGCCGCCACTGCGTACCTCTTCTTCTGCACGGTTTATTTTGCTCAAGCTGGACACGACTTCGCCTCGCGGAGGAAAGAGAGGCCTTGCGTCTGCTGCATCGGACTTTGCCTTGGAAGTAGAAACTTTGGACTTGCTCGAGTGACGTGAACGCAGGTAGGCATCCGCTTTCCCAGAGCCGATAACATTGGTCCGAGGTTTCTGTCCTGTGCGAGCACGAAGTTGAGCTTGAGCAGGAGCGACATCCTCATCCAATGCGGTCGATCTGCGCTTGGACATTTTGCCCCAGTCGAATGAAATGCGTGGCATTTGATGTTGCCAACAAGGTCAAGGCTGGATGAAGTGGTAACCTGAGTGTCCACACGATGGCCTTTGTCCGCCGGTTCGTCGATGATTTATGCTAACAAATGCTTGAACTGGTGCATGCATTGTAATGAAGCGACTGGTCCACCGAGAGCATAGATTGAATGCAAAGTTTCGATGTAAAAGCAATGCTAAAGCCGGATCATGAAAGTATTGTATTTTAAAAGTATCCCGCCAAGTCTCAAGTGAAAGATCTAAGCGTAGATGATGGCAGGGAGAAGAACGGCAAGACTGAAGCTAAGTAGGCTCAGCATATTGCTCCCCTTGAGTCCAGACACTCTGCATGAGCTTGCAGAGCTGCTACTAGAGTTAGAAGATTTCGAGTCACTACTTGACGCATCGGAAGCGGAAGATGGCGTACTAGAGGATCTATCACCAGAGGCGCTTTTCTCGTTTTCCACACGGCTTGTCATCTTACTAGCTCCAAGAATTGGATCATAGTAGAGACTTTCTTTGTAATTGTTAAAGTTCCATTCAATCTCCATTTCGTCGCCCACGAGGTACGTCTTCGTATGTGTTCGAATGTCATCATCATCTAGTACGACTGTATTTGGAGCATCAATGTAGAGGCCATCACCAAAGTCGATTCGGTCCAAGTTTGTCTCGTCAGAACGAACATTACCTTCGGTTGCAACCTTCAAGTTGTTGTTGTTGGCCCCCCTCACGGACAACGCAAAACGAACAAAGAGTTGATTCGTATCCTTCTCAAATGGCCATGTTTTCAGCTCAAAGCTGAATTTTAGCGCGCCAGCAGGAACAGTGAAGCGATTGTTGCCATTATTCACTTTTTTATCCTCCATGTAGACCGTAGCCTTCATTTGTATCTCCATCGAATGTCCGTCAATTTGATCACTGGCCGTGAAAGTTGTCTCACCAACAGTTCCGGAGGTTTCTTTAAGAGAACTCCATTCTCCTTTCATGGTCGCTAGATTTGTCATAGCTTTACTTTCAACCGGGAACCCATTTGCATTCGTTTCCCTCATGCTAGATAGAACGAGCGACATCACGGGCCCGTTTGTGCAGTCTCCAGTCGGACAGAACTCCATTTTCCCACCGGTTGGATAGAAATTCGACGTCGTGTAGATATCATAATCAACACTACTAGTCCCATTTTGACTAATGGTCACATCGGCTGAAATGATTCTGGGGGCGAAGGTCAAGCTGCATATGATCGTCCCAAGAAGGACTGGGAAAATATTCGCTAGCATCGTGTCGAGTTGGAAATTGTGCTTCTCGATACTCGTTCAATTGCTCAATGCGGAGGAGTTTTATGAACGCCAAGAATAAATGCTAGGACATGACCTTTAATGCAGTTTCGTATCCGTTTTCTCCTCAATAAAGGTCGAAACGAACCATGATAAATGTAGCTCTTCGCGTTGAACTCCGGAGGAGTCTGAAAGAGAATGCATAATCTGCCTTGCTAACTTCAACTTACCGCTGTAAGAAGGTAATGATCCATGTAGCATGAGTTCCGTTTGCTTTGAAAGGTACTAAAGGCAGACTATCAAAAGCTAAAAATTGTCAGCTGTGGGATTTGAACCCACGAGTATCTCTACATTGCGGCCTAAACGCAACCCCTTAGACCGCTCGGGCAAACTGACGGATACTTGAGTTGAAGCCTCAATACTATAAATAACTAAGTTTTTAGCATACGGTCTCTTTGTACCATGGTGGTTTCATGCCATTTATATGGGACGGAGGAATCCGATCTGAGCAACGAGGGGAATCGGCATGGCAGATGCCTCTGCGCAGTGGTTTGCGGCAACTGCACCGCAGCTCATATTAGCTCGAAACCGACATGAGACAGCAGGATTTCGAGAGCTTGTGCAAGGCTATCAAGCGTTGCTCGCTCGGGAAGGGCGCCGACCGAATGACCTGTCGTTGTCGCAGTCGCTCGCGTCGACCACTGTCGGAGATAGCGACTCGGACGCGTACGCTCAAAAGTACTTGACGACGATCCAGCATTTGGAGCAAGAACTGAACGAGAAGAATGCTCAGTTGGCTGAGTACGCTGGCAGCCACCTCCGACAGAACCAAGAGCTAATGCAGCTGCGAAATGAGTGTAATAAGGCAGAGAATCAAGCGCAGGTCGTGTCGAGACAACTAGAGGAGGAGCAAATTTTAGGTGTGGAGAAGGACAAAATGATGACCGAACTAGATGAAGCTCTCCGGGTGTCTCGACAAGAGGTTTCTCGATACCGAGAGCTGTTGGAAAAGGCGGAGAGCGACAATGCGCAGCTACGAGAACAGCTTAGCGGGAACGAGACGGGTCGAGCAGAGGTGAAGGATGGGAATTTGAGTGCAAGTCAGCAGTCTGTCCAGAGCGAAGACAAGGAAGTGGGCAGGGTGACGCAGATCATCGGAGACCACACATTCTCACGCCAAGTATCCTCGGTTCAGCACGTCATTCGAGCACACGCCATTGAGGCCAACGCAGTCGCGTTCAACGCTTCTGGAAAGCTCATCTTCAGTGCCAGTAGCGACGGAACGGTCCGAGCATGGGACAGCGCTTCGGGAAGACCGGTGGGCGAGTACCGGGGCAAAGGATCGACGCATCCGTTGCTATGTGTTCGAGGGTCCGAGGATGGAGAGACGGTGCTGGGGGCAGGGAGCGATCGGAAGGCGTTCCTTTGGCGAGCAGGTCCTGGGCGAGTCATCCAAAGTTTCACGGGGCACAAGGGAAAAGTGTTGGCGGCAGAGTTTCTGGCGACGCAGCCACATCAAGTGGTGACTGGATCGAGCGATCGCAGTCTGCGTATATGGGACGTGAACTCTGGCCGCAGTCTCCAGACGTTGTCCTGTCGATCTGGATGCAACTCGTTGTCGGTCGCCAAGAGCTCTTGCGGTCAATTCGCTAGTGCCCACGTGGACGGAAGTGTTCGTCTGTGGGACGAGCGAACTCGGCATGAGGAGCAGGAAGTGAAAGGTCTTCATGAAGGACAGACGACGTCTGTCAGCTTGGCGGAGGAGGTGCCGCTGCTGGTGTCGAATGGACGGGATAATAAACTGCAGGTGCTGGATGTCCGTACGATGGAGGTGCTGGTGACGTTGCAACACAAGCATTATCACAGCGGCTTTGACTGGAATGATGCAGGTGTGAGTCCGGATGGGATATTTGTGGCGGCTGGAAGCGTCACTGGTCAAGTGTTTCTGTGGGATACGAGGAATGGGAAGATGGTACAGGAAATGAGTGGGGGACATCAGGGCGCCGTGGCCTGCTGCACGTGGCGACCAGACGGGACCGGCGTGGCTTCGTGTGACAAGAACGGTGTGGTCGTCTTGTGGCAGTGACAAGAGCCTGGTTGGGAAGTTGGGTTCTGTTGCTTTATTTACTCTTTTAGCTCAAACGAAGTGCCGCAGCCGCAGCCGCCGACTGCGTTGGGGTTGTTGACGACGGCAAAGGCGCTGCGGATGAGCTCTTGCTCAAAGTCGATGGTGCTTCCTCGAAGGAACTCGAGCGACTCGGAGTCCACGACCACGCGCCCTCCGTTCTGTTCATAGAGACTAGTGCTTTGGATTAGCAAAGGTATCAGGAACAAACAAAAGCGAATGCATACATGTCTTCTTCCTCCAGGTTGTCATCACGCTCAAATTCGTACACGTACTGGAATCCAGAGCATCCACCACCTTCAACCGCTACACGCAGCACCATGTTCGGTATCTTTTGCTTCTCCGCCACCTCGTTCAGTTTCTTATCAACGTGTGAGACCGAATGTACTTTATGTCTATGAAAAGAAGCGTGCCTTGGCAGCGAGGGGCGTGATGACGATGTCCGGCAGTCCAGAGTCGTTCACGGCAGTCGCAGTCGACGCCGCTCTCGCCGATACGGCCATCCGCCGCGCCGTCTGAAAAGTCCACTTGCGTAGCATGATAAAGTGCTTCTGCTAGTTTTCTTCTTGTCCGTCACACGTTAAACACTATTTTGTTTTTCTCGGAAGGTATATTTAGCAATGCTTAATCTGCGTCTACCTTTGGAACACTCGAACGAGTACTCGACCAGATCGACAAGTACTGAGAGACTTATTGTCGAAAGGGATCTGTCTGCATCGCTACAGGGCCTGACCAAAACAAAATACAGGTAGGATGAAGTACGCAGCTGTGACGCTCGATGCCATGGGCACACTTGTTCGACCGAGAGAGTCGATCGGTGCCACGTACTTGACTATATGGCAGCAAGTCACGGGGCTCACGCTGTCGTCGACCACATTCGATAGCTCCAAGCAGCATCTAAAATCCCAGTTTCCTCTGGCATTCAAGGAAATGGAGGCAGAACGACCGAACTTTGGTCGCTCCCACGTCATCTCGGACACTAATCGAGTGAACAGCGATACCGCGTTGCCATGGTGGGAAGATTTGATCACTCGCGCAATGCCGCCAGAGCTTATACAGGCCGCAGGAACGCACGTGACGAAAAGTTTCGTAAAAGAGGCTTATGAGCATTTTTCCTCGGCGGAGGCATGGGCTTTGTTCGAGGATGCCAAGCCAACCTTGAATGGTCTGAAAGATCGTGACGTTCCGCTCGCAGTCGTGTCCAATTTTGACGAGCGCCTTGGAAGGATTCTACAGGAGCTGGATGTCTTGGATTATTTCGATGTGGTACAAAGTTCTTGGAGACATCGGGAAGCAAAGCCAGCGACGTCGATTTACTTGGCAACACTGAAGGAGCTAAGTGAGATAGCATCTGGTACCTTGCCAGCATCCAATGTGCTACACGTTGGGGACGACGTCGAGAAAGACTACCTAGCCGCAACCAAGGCCAGTTTTCAGGCCCGGTACGTGTCTCGTGACGGTTCGTTTCATCAGGATGCCCCGCGTGAGCATACGATTGATAGCCTAGAGGCTATATTGTAAAGAATAGGAGTCGTTTCAGATCCGTGCGATCCGTTTGAAAATTCTGTGGCAAAAGTGCGAATAAGGAGCCCGTAGATATGGGATGCTGGCATTGCGCTCTCTCATTGTCGTACGAAAGAAGTTTCAGACTCTTGGTACTTTGAAACGGACAGACCTTCTCTTCACACTCACTGCACCATCCCATCCACTAGATAGAAACTTGAGTAGTCACTCCTGCAGTTGAGCTCACTTTGCCTGGAAACATTGGGGCACTGGAGATAGCAAATGGCATCCCCCGAACAGGACGGTCCTCTCTTTAGCTCGCTTTTGGCGGGCCTCGAAAACAACTTTGACACTACGCTCGCTTTTGTGACGAAAGCGGTTGCCGAGGTTTTCGACCCTTCTACCTTTGTCGACGAAATCTGCAGCTTTGTTGATGGTAGCGACATTTCTGCGGCCGTATCTCCAGAGACAAGGACGAGGATCGACCAAGAGCTTTTGCCTCAAGTGCTTTTCGCCCTTTGCGAGCGTCCGTACTATTCGAAAGAAAGTGTCGGTGCGGCACACAACTTTCTCGCTACTTTCTTTGACAAAGCAATTTCGTCTCTCTGTGCACGAGGTACTTGGTACCTTCCAGCCCTCGCTTGTGCTCTAGATCCCCATCGTGACATCTTTGAAAATGCTAGGGACGTCAGTCTGTCAGCAAAAGTAGGGCAGTTTACAAAGGTCAATGGTGCTGCTAAAGGCCCCAATTCTTTTCTGAACTTGGTTGAACACTTTGGCTCTGTCGGAGGCTTTACCGCTCTCATCGATCTTGTTCGCAAAAGTACGTCGATCACAAGTGCTTCAGAGGATGGAGGAAAACTGTCGACGGACAGTCTTTTACACGTCTTCCGCATTGTGTACGGCGTAAAGAGCAATCTTCATTCCGACGTCCTACGCACCTTCATGGTCGCATTGACGGACACAACGCGGAAACTTTTACAGCACATGTCTGAAAAGTTTTTCGCACAAGAAACTCTCATGGAAATTGTTCGTATTTCGGACTTGGTGTTGATGCAGTTGCAACAGGAAGCTATAATGTCAGATGGTCTTTTCGGTCGGACGCTGGCGACCAGTGTGCAGCTATTAGAGCTCCAGACACATTGGTCGAGCTTCTGTGGCGGACCTATTGACAAGCAGGTAGCAGCGTTAACCGAGATCTCAAGCGTCGTCACCCAGTTGTACAACACCCACGTGATGCAGATGACATCGTCTGACAGTGTTGACACTGTCCGCAGACCTAGCGCCATGATAGTGGCTGTCTTGACGTGGATGGCTGATGTTGGAATGGTGGATACATTGCTCCAAGACCGCATACATCCTCAATTGCTGCGTAGGAGTGCCGCATTGTTCCAGTTTCTAACGGACACGGGCAACTTCACCCCAAGTCATGTAGACCTCCTGTGGAAGCTGTACGATCGAGATGAGGCCACTAGCTCATCTATTCACGAGTTATGGCTCAACCTTGTTGATTTTATGGACCGCAACTTATTGGAGCTCATGTGCGTTCGCGTGCAGACCTCTAAAATGGATGCGAATCACTTGTCTCTTTTGGCTACCATTGCGACGAGAGATGTGGCTGCAGATCCTATGCGTGATCAAGGCACGGAGGTACTGACGCTTAGAAAACAAATCCTGTCGCATTTGATTCAGTCTGCGACGGAGAAAAGTGATTTGGCCGAATTGTCGTTGAAATACGTCGACTCGGTTTTGCGTCGCGTGTATCAAGACAATTCGGTCGCTGTGGCTACTGCCGAGGCGAGCATGACGTGTATGTCCGATTGGCATGCTCTCGTTCAGCAATTGCTGACTCAATGCACTCGGATGCTAAAAGAAGACAAGGACGTGATGGTTCCGCTGAAGATGATAACTTACCTGATTTCTCTGCTCGTTGAAAAAGCTTGCTGGGAGTCGCCGGATTCTTGTATATCGCATGCTGAGGTAACTCAGCTAGCGAAAGAGTCGATCGCTTTGTTTTCAAGCGCCCGTACGAACGCTCTTGCTATAGACGAGGAGAGTCGCGTAGCCGAGGTTAAGACGCACTTATTGGTTCTTAGAGCTCTGTGGCTCTTGGAATCATGCTTCTGGATCGCAGACTATCTTCGTGAGAGCTCTATGGACGAAGGTCGTGAATTATTTCCTAGCACCGGACGAGAGATGGTGGAAGCTGTCTGGACGCATGGTGTTGAAAATGCCGAGTCGGCAGATGAGGCATCTCTGTCCTTTCAATGGCTGGAGCTATGCGCCACGACGTCACTGCCGTTTGCTCTGGCATCTTCAGATGAGTCCATACCGCTACTACCAACGGAGCTGGCGGAGGAAATTGTAGAGAAAAAGTTCACTTGCCTCAGAGGGTCAGTTACATCCTCTTCAGCGCTCTCATGCTTCCACCACTTATTCCGCCGGATCAATCTTGCTGCGGGTGGGCTGGAAAGCTACCTCGTGTCAACGCAAGATGAAGACATTGTAAACAGTGAGGCTGCAGAGCAAGTCGTTGACCTCGTGTCTGCGAACCCTCTAGTTGGACTTGATGCGCTCTGGCTACTATCACTACATACCAGTGACGTTGCGGTGGCAGAGGAAGCATTTGCGCTGCTCATCGGCTACCACCTCGAGTTCATTCCTAGTTTGCAAACAACTGGTACACCTTTGATGTGTCGACTGCGATTTGTCGAGACCTGCATGGATCATTTGACAAGCGCTAAGGCCAGGCTGGCTGAAAATCCTGAGATGCACGAGATGGTTATTAACCGATGTATCGATCTCCTCCATCACTTTCTTATTTCATGTGAAAATGAAGCCGAGGAAGAAGGCGCTGCAACGACTAGGTTCGAGAAGCTAGAGGAGCAGCTATCCATTATGCAAATCTTCCCCTCACCACTGAAAAGCCAAAGCAATATGCCAAACTCGTCTGCATCGACTCAGCAATTCGAGTACAGCAAGAGTCGAAAGGAGCTGGTGGAGGAAATAGAAGAAGAAAGTATGCCACCTCCAGCACCAACGGATGTCGATGTTGGCCCTCGACCCAGCCCACGCAAGAAGGGCTACATTCCGCCAGACAGTGCGGACACCGACCAAGAGCTACTCTCAGAAGCCTTGGATGCGTCTGGATCGCCTCTAGTGTCGCCGAACAAGCGACCGACGCTGATGTCACCTCCAAAGAGAGTCAAAGTGGATTTGCAGTATGCGTCGTCCAGTCTTTCCCCACGCAAAGGACCAAACATGTCTTCGGATGATTTCAATCAAGCGCTTCGAGATGTAGTATCTGACCCGTTGGCTCCTAAGTCGTTGCTAAAGACGGAACGAACATTGTCTAAATCTGAGGTAGCTAGCCACGTGCTGGCCAACGAAGGAAACCACTTTAGCTGCCTCATGGAGCTAATGGACTTGGGAGAGTCGACTGCCCGCCGTGTGTGGGAACTTTTGACGCGCTTGCCGATCAACCACAATATTCTGCATAAAGTTATTAATCGCAAATCAGCGGACGGAAGTGTGGTGGAGTGGTCTCAATTGCTACGAACGGACAATTTACATCATTTGCTGTATGTTCTACGTGTCATTGAGGCTCTACTGATCCCGTTGCACCCCATTTCGGAAGACGTCAGTAGCACTTCGCCGTCAGATCATGCTCGTCGCGTCTGGAGGGAACGTTTTATTCGACTTGATGGTGCTTCTTGTCTCTATTCCATTGTCTTCGAATGGAAAGACAACAGGAGTGAAAGTGGTTCGCGAGGCGTGTATGAGGAAAATTTATATGCCACTTGCCTAGCTTCCATCATGCACACGATGGCCTACCTGACGCAGCTATTGGTGGATAAGAGCATTCACGAAAGCAAAGCGGATAAAAATGACGTACGTCTCTTTGAAAGCACGTTACCCGATATGGAGGAGCATTTGGACACTCCGCTACTTTTAAAGACCATTGCCGAGCATGTTGACATGTTTTGCAATAAGACCGTGGAAACGAATTGCAGAGCAAGTAGTTCCGAAGCTAGTCGTGTCATTTGCACAGGGTTTCATCTAGTATGCCTTCTTTATGCTCATGAACCAACGCTACTGCTGGATAACCCATCTTCTATCCATCATTTAGTCTACAGGGCCATGGCTGGTGGCCAGTCTGTTGAAACGGATGTGAGGCCTGAAGAAGCGATGCTACAACTAGCAATTCGACTTCAGACACAAGCCGAAATTAACGTAGATGCACTGAATGCAGTCCTCCAAGCTGTCGTAGACACCACATTAGACGCTGTCAATATGCTTACGTTTGGTTCAGGAGACAACATAGAGCTGCATCCATCTATATTCGCCTTGTTCAGTCAAGTTCTGGAGAGTGTGAAGATGACACCTGATGCACAGGCATGGACAGTTCAGTACATGTCCAGCTGCGCTCTACCTCAAAAAATTCTTGATACGCTTGACATCGTCACCTCGGGCAATGCCAATACTTGTGCGGATTCCTCGCAAGATGCGATTGCGTGCCTGTTGTCGTCACTTTTAGCTCTTCAAGGGCTCAGCAGTTCTATCTGCTCTACCATACTCAATCACCGGACACCGGAAGTAGACACAGAAGCTCTGGTTGGCAACTGTTGGACTCTGGACTTGCTTACCAAGCGACTACTTTTGGGTTCTTCATCGGAGAGGACAAAGAGTGGAAACTTTGCTTCTTACGCTGTTTTGCCTGCGTGTAACACTGAAAAGTGCCGCCGCTTGTGCCAGCAACTACTTTTGACGCTTGCGTTTGATCTTTTCGCTACCGAGTCGGTGGCGTTGCATAGCGTCCTAGATACCATGGATACGTACCAGTCATCTGTATTAGATACACTTAATGTCAGCGGACGTCCTTGGAATTACGAACCGAATGACGCTCTGCGGACTAAGAGCAAAAGTACG
>JAADVB010000397.1:0-13729 GCA_023334545.1 Salisapilia sapeloensis
AGATGAGAAATCATGGTATTATTCGAGGGCAATTTCCACTGTATCTAAAAGTCAACCTGGCAGCATAACCAAAAGCAAGCAAGAATAGAAAAGACTATGTATGTCGAGCAGAAAAGCGGGTAATATTGAGCGGGTAATATGCTTCGTGACCAAACTCGCAAAACCCAGAATAGGAACCATTGCCCAAGTCTTTGGCGGCACATCCTATGCCTACATCGCTCTCTACCTTTCCTTTTCTATCCACGTATATCGTCCGCTCTTCAGCCAAGCTTTGGCGGGTCATAGCGTCGAGCGTATCCTCAGAAGCCATTCAGGTTGAAGTCGCATTCGATTTATTTGCGACATTGAGCTCTTCATTTCAGTGGGACCAATACAGTGTGATTCATAAATATCGCCCAATTATTCCATCCACCACTGTACTACGCCTGTTCCGAAATAAAGCGAAGAGCTCACCGAGTTCTTCGCGCGCTTTTTTTAATTTGCACATTACGAGCACCAGGAATGTCTGGAAGTCTTCTCGAAGATCGCTCCCCTATGCTTTCATCAAAGACGAACGATCACTTGCTCTTGTACTAGTAGGAGGGAAAGTTGTATTAAAGTGTCACGTTGAGCTTCCAATGGCAAGTGGTAAATGAAATCGGCTATTCTCAGTGAACACGGAATTGCCCGATTTGATTATAACGAATAGGATCGCAAAAGGCGAATCATGAATCATGCCGAATCGGTATTCAGCATGAATGCGACCTATGTGTCAAAACAAGCTTATGCCATGGGTACAACTCGGCCAAATAACTTTATGGGAACCACAATCAATAGCCAATGGTACCATTATGGATGGAATCGCAAACACAAACATCCATCCATTTTGCATGATTATTTTCCAAACCCTGACGTTTAACCGTTTCAAAAGTGGTAAGTATATTGCTCAACTTCTCCAGAACCCGAAGACTGGAGCTTAGTTGCAAGCGTGGTCTAAACAGTGCGATATAAGTCCGTAATAAAAAGAAACAACATATCCCTAGATTCCTATATTTATCTCATTTCTCTCGAATCTTGCTTTAATTGTGCTACAGTCCACTTTGTGTTCTCTCATGGAGCTGTTGAAACGATCCAACTGATTGCTACCATCGCTTTCACTCTGTCTCATACTGAATTGTATAGACCACAATAGACAGTGCATCTTTACATGGAATGTACTCAAAAGCCTCTTAGTACTAGAACTTTTTCTTTTCCACTTCAAACTAGTTTATTTTGAGATGTCTTTGCCATCAAAATCCACTTGGACATCCTTCTAAGCTGCATCAGAGTGTCTCGAAATCGTCAATTCTCGCATGGTTGTGAGTCTTTCAGGCTTCGATGTATAATAACCTCTATTCCGGATATACCACAATGTATCGCCTAGGTGAAGTCCCCACGTGCTTCTCGATAAGGATCCGTTGATGGAACCACGTACCTCCCCGACATATCTACACAGGACTCAAACTTTTTCGCATACGCTTTGGAAGCTGGCAAGACAACACGTTCCCATCTCGAGTCATGAAGGTTCCAGCTCAATCCCATTTCATTCAACTCCTTTCGTGTTTCGTTCGTCAAGGTCCTACCTCCACTTCTCGCTCTTTCAATCCAGAATTCTAGATGAAAACTTCTGGATTTAACTGGTCAAGGTTGCTTCGTCCGGAACGACAAACTTCGCTGATGTATCTACATATCCATGCAGTTTCTTGTAGTACCGCATCGATGGAAACAATTTTACAGAGTATTTTATTCCTTGACGATGTGTCTCGTTCCAAACGAAATTCCTCCTCATCGTGCTTGGATATCTCTTTACGTCCACTGTGTCGGGTATTGTTCATCACTAGACCTATTTTTAATCCAATCGTTCCTTCTGGCCACTTGTCGCTTTCTGAATTGGAAGATGGGACCTGGAAAGCAACTGGTACGTCGGTATGCCCATACTTGGTCTAATATGCTCGCAAGGCAGGCATGATCAATTGGTCCCACCACTCTTGCCGAGGACTAAAGCTAAAACCAAGGTCATTCACCTCCTTCATCTGTTCTTACACGAACTCTGCGTATGCCCCTTCATAGCGGACATCACTCCACGCCTTCCCGAGCATATAGTCGTGCATGTGCTTTGGCCATGGCTCTTCACGAGGGATTATAAATCTAAGCGGGATGCTTGCATGGCCATGTATCTGTTTATAAAGATGAAGACCTGGCATCATCAACTTCTTCCATGTATCCTCCTTTACATACCATACAATGTCGATTTCATCCGGCCGTCTGGCATGCATTTCCGAGAGCCTTCCTTCGTGTCGAAATTTACGAACAAGTCGGCCAAGTCTGAGATCCCAAGTCGGTCGAGGCAACGCCGAGTCTCTATAGGGCACGATGAACGCGCGTGGAACGAAGCGGTCTCCATATAGAGCACAATAGGTTTCCAATGCTGCCAGCTCCACCGTTTCAAAGTATTAGTCTTTCCAGTCAGCAACTGGAAACCCGATCTCAGCAAGCTTGCGGATGACAAAACGGTCGAGGCTGGAGCCAGAATAATTGTTAATGGTGAGATGTATACGAAAGCTGAATTACATGCCTCTCAATTCCTCCGGCCAATGTTCATACAGTTTATCGCTTTCATTCTCTGTTTGTCTTTTCGAAACCTCCTAGTATGATGTGCTTGGAATGACGAAGGAAGGTTGGACAGCAAAATGGTTTTTGCACTGGTAGAATTCCTGCATGGCACATACGAGAAGATAATCACGTCGTTGACGGGCGGTAAGCTTTTTAATTGATTCCAAGGGCAGAATTGGGTACGATGAAGTAAATTATTTTGACGAGAAACATGCCTTTGACGGACGGCTCATAATTGCTCATCGACGCATTCGCCCGACCAGCGTCGCCATACTCGCCTTCGAGGACGAATTGTGCGGTGATAAAACGCGTACTGGCGAAAAGATAGCTCCATCGCCCAAAACAACTGGTACATATGGTAACTTGGACGAAAGTGTCCAAAACCGCCTTTTAAAGCATGCTAGTCCGAGTATGCTAAAGGTGATACTTTATTATATGCTTCTGAAAGACAAAGTCAGAAAGAAAGCATGACTTACATTTATAGGATATCACCATGCAGCCTCACAAAACACTTCGACACACAAGTAGATATAGATAGAAAGCAGAGATAACGCTACCTACTATCAACGAGTACATAGTTTTTATCCAACTGAAATTAAACTCAAGTATCAGAACCTCTTGTTCCATTTAATTCCGTAGAGGTTTAACCATTTTCTCGTAGTCGCTGCTCAGCCAACTTCAGCCACGCCAGTTGCCGACCACGCTCTTGATCGTTAAAATCAAGTTCCGATATGCTACCTCTCCATACATTTTCAGTCAAAACTTCCAATTCACCTTCGTCATTTCCAATGTCCCTTTCAAGGGAGTCTCCATCTGACGATCTTTGCTTAGATTCGGCCATTTGCAAAGTTTCAGTAGACGATGTCAGTTGGGCAAAGGCACTCAGCAAGCTTCCAGTGGATGGGCAAAGTTGATGCGAGTCGAACGCGTATACTTAACCGGCACATGAGCCTTTGCTTAGCAAATTACTCGATCCTTCCGTCAGCTGAGAGATCCTGATTGACTCGATGGTTGTGGACCCAGTGCTGTCTAGTCCGTGTCTACCAGCTAAAGTTTCTTGTCGGGGTACTTTATACGAATTGACTCGGTCCGTTACTTGATCACAAGTAGAGTAGAGATTAACCTTCTTGGTGACTACCTCTAGCTTGGGAACGACCTCAAACAGCTTGATAGAAACAATACATATCCCACAGACGGATGATTTGCACAAAGCGCAGGGTGAGCTTTACGCATAGAGCCAAACTGCTTCTTGCAGAACCAGCATAGCGACTTGCTTTCGGCTTCTCTATTGCAAGTCAATTGCTTGACATCATCCTTGTTAACACTCTTCTCCTGGAGAAGCCACGAGAGTTTTTTGTTTCACACATTAGGTAGATACTTAAGAATCTATAAGCGCACCGGACACGGTAATAAAGACGATAGAGTCCAGAACATTATTTCGAAGTATTTGGTAGAATCCTTTGACAAATACTTCGGCCGATCGATCCGCAATTGGCTTGAAAAGAACGCAAGAAGAAAAAGGTGTCCGTATAATACCTTGTCCTTCCAGTGGCGGCGTGGACGGTAGGTCGACTGGGTGCATAAGGTTGTATCCTATGCGCTCATTTTCATTAATTTGGAGGATGCCAATTGCTCGAATATAAACGCACTCTCGGTCTTTGGCAGCCCCTTGGAGAGCTGGACTTGGGTTACCGGCATGCCATCGGAGGAGTCTGCAGCGATATGGATGCTCTAGAGTTGGCTTCTCAATCGTCGAGAGAATCTGAGCATTCTTCAGTTGTGAATCGGCGTAGCTCATACCTTGCAAATCTGCTGCCTCATCGCCATACACGAGGCCGAATAATAGATCCTCAAAATTACTTGAGGTCGTTCCATTGCCGACGAGGATACAAGGCAATTGCCAGCCCATCACTATCGTTGTGTGAGCCTTTCGCCACGCGCCGAGATGGGTTTCGCTTGCGGTACATAGTCACGTTATTGGGTGACTTGATCGGTTTCCAACGCTTGCTGTCCATTTCTCGAGGTACTAACTGATCAAGCTTTTGATAATGTCGAAGTGCCTCGTGCACAAGTATCATTGCAATCCGCTTGCAATCAACCTTCTTTTCTTTGGAGAGGATGAAGCCTTCGTAGGCGTCTGCTGTCCAGTGCGTTGTCACCGGTTTGAATAAAGACCCAGTCTGCTAATTTGAAAATAAAACGAAGTCTCAACGCTAACCCTGCAGGTGGAGACAATACGGCGGAAATTATTGTTGGTATCCTTTACGTACCACCCTCGGTAGCATTTGGGATATCTCGCGCGAGGTATGGTATCTTACTTTGAACAGAAAGCGGACATTGTGCTTGAACATCCGGAGGCTTATGATCGTCCGATAACAACCTTAGATGGTATCTGCTTTGGTAGTACCCGAACTTGTAGTATCAATCAGATAGAAGAGAATCAAGTATCAATTGCTATCGATAATAGACCAAAATGATATGCAAGCGAAATTACGTCGTCTTAGCCATTTACATCCTGTCAGTCTTCAATGGCGAGCATCTTTGTAGCTCTCGAGGGAATTAGATCGAGTCCCATCCTTCTTGAACTCTTGGTAATGTAACTCGCAGAGTTACCAGACTGCATGAAGCGTCTTCGCCAGTCAAACCACTTGTTTTATATAGTGCTACCGCCAAAGATGGCGGGAAATGACAGCAAGAGAGTACGAACCGATTTCCGTACAAAGCTATTTCGTTTTTCAAGCAGAAAAGAACTCTTTTGTAATAATGGATGGTGTTGGTTCGTTGTGGTAGATGCTAGACTCGAAAATGTTTGCAGTATAAAACACATTTTTCTACAATGCCAATCAGACGCTCAACACAAAGATGCAAATGTATCTTGCTCGTTGCTATTTTGTCGGACGTTGCTTCTGTGTATTGCGCTTCTCTTGGCGTAGAATATTTGTGCTTGTATTTAATCTGTGAGCATATGAATCACCGCTCTATGTACATTAACAGGGCGTTAGTCCGAGCGCGACCTAGGACCCTGCGCCTGATTGTGGTCCCTGTTTCAACGTCCATGTCGATTTACAGTACATTTGCAATATTTTCTATCTCGTTACTATTCATTCGAAGTGCTGTGGATGCACAGACTATTTATTTCAGGCAGTTCTGAACATGGCACGGTACTGGTAACTTGAACGAAGATACCAATTCGAATTTTCGCTTTGGTGATAGTGTTTCGGAAGTAAGCCTGCTTTGCCATTCAATTCATACCAGTTACATTTAATTGGTTCCGACAGATATCCACGAAGAGACGATGGGCACATTTTAAGCTCAAAAGGGATACAGGATACGCTGAAATCATTTGCTGTATCCTTTAACGGGGACATTACGGAGTCCATTCTTCTTCCTCGATCTAGCCGTTTCAGGTCTAGAAGGAAATAGGATGACTGAAATTACATATTTAAATCAAATATCGCTGAAACGACTTGTGCCGTTTCTTGCTAGGAACGAGGTATCCACCTATTCGAAAAGTCGACTCTTCACTCAGTACTTGCAAATGTACTTCGTATCATCTTAATTTATTTTAGCGTACATCACTAATGGTTTTCTGCTCATTCCGCCTTGCGTTTGTGTCACTTTTATGGTTCGCATCGTAAATAGATTATCACGACATGAGTGTTAACTTGATAGATGCTGCGGACCTTGTAACGTTAAAAGAAAGATGGAAGAAGCTCTGCTTTTTGGTTTATCTGCGTTGAGACAAGCTCCAGGCATTTAAAATGCTGCACTCGAAGCGTCTGAATAGGTTTGAGTCGATATCAAGTTTGACTCATTTCTGTAGACAATGCTGACAAGACGCTACATTAGCTTACAATATAAGCCCGCTTCGTTTCTCATAGCTCCATGACCCCGTGGAAAGATAAGCCTGTTGCCATTTATAGTAGTGATGATTTACAGTAAGACTGTATCTGAGTCTATTATTAAAACAGATTTCTCACCAGCGTCTTCTAGTCTTGAAACGACTAGCCGTGTATGAAGAGTTCGTGGTTCATATTAAACCGTACAAGCCGAAGTGACATCCTAAGCTGATGAAGCATCTATCGCAAACGTTACCGACGATTCTTCGAGCATAATTTTTTAGAAAAAGTATAATTGATCGTATAAAACGTCGATTGCTTGTAAATGATATGCTCGAAGGTACATTTAAGAAGAAACTGAAGGGATGGACTGGATTCACAAGCGACCGCTAAGACCGGTGATCGAATAGCATACTTAAAACTCGACGCCCACCCTTTGCCTGCTTGTGTCTGCCTACAGCTTTGCTGTCTCTTGCATCACAGAGCTGAATGAATACGATGGCTGGAAATGAGCTCCATGGACGTATCTTTCGTCAAAATATCAGAGTTATAGTGCTTTCGAGTTATCAACTACTGATAGTGCGGTTTCTCGTTGCATTGTCTTGCTTTGTCACATTGTTTGGACGTGGGTGCTCTCCCAAAATATCCATTGAAGTGGACCTCTTTCCATCCATTGATCCTCTTCAAAGATCTATTTCATTTCCAATTTTGCCTGCCACATCAAAGTCTCGACTTGGCGCAAGATTAACTGTCGCGAACAAGATTACCAATGTCTGTGCTTGGAAATACAAACGAGGAGCTATACACTTTTGTGATGGCAGGGGATGTAGAAGGTGCTTGCTTAATGATTGAGAATGGTGGCGATGTGAACTGGAAGTATGAAGAGGACAAGTATGCTTCACCTTTGAAAATGGCGGTAGAGGATGGTCATGTGTACATGGTTAAGCTCTTAATAGAAAACGGTGCAGATGTTGATGTACTGGACTCTGATAATAGGACCCCCCTTCATTCTGCTGCCCAAGAAGGACAAGTGAAGGTTACAAATGTGCTAATACAAAATGGCGCAAGCGTCGACAAGCAGGATACGTCTAATGATACGCCACTTCATCGCGCTGTTCTGAAAGGACAAGTCGAAACTACAAGCGTGCTGCTACAAAATGGAGCTAATGTTAATTTGCCGGGTTTTGAAGATAGGACTCCACTCCATTACGCTGCCAAATGGGGCCAAGTGGATGTTGCGAAAGTGCTATTACGAAATGGAGCTGACGTTCTTCAACAAGATAAGAACTATGTCACCCCTCTTTATGACGCTGCAAAGTTTGGAAAAGTCGAGGTTGCAAAGTTGCTGGCTGAATGGGGAGCAACCCCAATTGTGAGAATTGGTAGCAGTAACTTTATCAAAAGTTCTCCCTTTGGTAACTTTTATGGGAATGGTTTGCTGCCACATCTAAAGCCCTTTACAAGCCTTACGAGAGCCATCAAGAGTGGACATCAAGGGACTGTGCAAGGCGTATTACGTCAGTCTATCGTTCAAAGAGATGTGCATGAGATGAAAAGCAGCTACAAAAATCTCGAAAAAGCTACACGAGATATGGCAGAGTCGGAGTGGAAGCTTACACTCAGCCATCTCTTGCATGACCATAAAGTCGAAATGTTATACATCGCATTCGAGACAAATGATACCGGCAAGAGAGATGCCATCTTCAATTGTATTACCAACAAGAGATGGATTCAAACAGCGACATTTTCAAATGGATCGACGTTGATGCATCGAGTAGTAGACTCCCAAAATGCCACTGCACTGGAGCGTATGCTACGTTATGGAGTAGATCCTTACAGAAGTAGTGACAAAATTCAGTTGGTGCCTGCTTTGTGTCAGTCGATCGTTCGGATGTCGGTGGACGAGGCAATAGCCAGCTAGCGTCGAGTTAAACGTGCTGCAGATAGTTTGAAGGAGCCAAAGGGAAAGCATACCTTTGCCTTTGTCCTGCACGATCATAAAGTTGAAATGTTGTATTCTGCTTTTGTGACAAAAGATACAGACAAAAGAGATGCTATCATTAGCTGGATCTACAAGAGCAAGCAATGGATTGAGACCGTGACATTTTCGGACAGATCGACTTTAATGCAGCGTGCTGTGCATTTACATCATCTGGATGCACTAGAGCGCATGATATGCTATCTACTCGATCCCTACAAAAGCATCAACGACAATTACCACATGTCAAAATCAGACAAAAGGGAAAAGTTAAAGGGCGAAACAAGAGACAAGATCGTGGAGATTATGAAGCGCCATTACGCTGGGTACCTCGAGAAGCTTACTGGAAGCCAGAGCGTGTCAATAATTGATCGAGCAGAGCTGATAAACTCGATGCTCTTCTTTTCAACGTCCATGCATGACGTCGTCCTTATTATGAATTTTGTCGTTGTTCATCTCCAACTAAAGGAAACAAAGGCAGCTATTCAGAAAGGATTGAGTATGGCAACATCTCGTTGCTTTGTCTACGAAAATGATGACCGAAAACTGTTCATCAAACTTGTATTAGAAATGACAAAGCGAGAAATACTTTCAGAAGAGGAGAAGTACAACTTTCTTGCAGAAGCGACGAAAGTAAATACGGAAAACTCAGATTGGGTACGATGCATAAAGGTATCGATCCAAAGGCTTGATGAGCGTTTGACAGCTACTGAGAGTGGATTATTGGCACTTCAAAATAACTTTCAAGCACTCGTCACAGCGCTTCGAGATAGAGAACGACGGGAAGCCGAGAAAGAAAAGATCCGGTTAGCCATTTCACTCACGTGTGCATCACTCGCTCTTTTTGGAGGTCTTCTTATAAAAGAGCTTCTAGAGTGTGTTGTATTTATGGACAATCCGGGGCTTATACTCGATGCCATCACGGAAATTTCGGAGGAGGTCGCTAGCGGGGTAGCTATAAAGGAAGGCGTAAAGCACGTGCTTGAAAGGGCTCTCATTCTTCCAAGTGATTTTCTCACGAAGCTACAAGAAGCTCAAACCAGATTAAGCGATGAATCCAAAGACGTTTCTACTGTGGAAGGAGCTGATGACGGTAGCACACATCATGGTAGCACGATATTAGCTCCTTTCGACAAAGATGAGAAGACGAAACCTGGGTTGATGAACGAAAAAAGCTATGGAATTGACTGCTTTGATCAAAACGATAATTGCGAAAAGAAAAACGTGTCAGCAGAAGACAATATGTCTAGTCAAGCTAATGCTAAGAAAAATGGCCACGCCAAAGGGCTTAGCATGTGGGATATTGTCAAGATGATTCAGAGCCAGCAGAAAGAGAAGAAAGCAAGAGAAGAAGGAACTTTTTATGCCAAAAGCGATAGATCCTTTACACTAGCCATGGCTACGAAGTCTACATTCGTGGATTTGTCCAATGTTTCAAAGAGAGACTTCCGACCACATACTCTTCACTATGCCGTCTACGTCAGTGCAGGTGACAAGGACGAGTTCGTACTCTGGACGAAGTCGATATCGTCAAATGATCTCAGTTTAAACGACACTATAATGCTTCGAGTGCGCGAAGTCTATGCATCAGAACATTGGGAAGACAAGGAGTGCTCGGCAATTCTGTTTGCATCTTACATGGGATATAAATCAATTGTCGACTGGTTTATTGATCAAGGCAACCTACAAACTAATGAATCTCCGTTTCTCATCCGATGCCGTGCGGACGACATCGCGGAGGCAGTTACAGCAGCGTAAATGATGCATGGCATTAACGGCAAAGGATTTGAGAACAGGATATAGTGCATATTTAAACATTCCCAGTGAATGTGCAAAATTGTACCTAGCTAAATTGGACTTATCTGCTTCTTTTCGCTTTTGCATGTACATCTTCAATACCCTTTGTGTAGGCTGCTTTGAAGAGATTCAATTCAATTCAATTGGTTTAATGTTATTTATAGAAACATCTTCTGCGACATGCATATAGCAGGCGCAACAAGTGGCATAGCAGTAAAAGCATCGCATTGCATACTAGTACGTGTAAGCACATGTGTTCGATCCTTTGCTTGCTGTTTAAGCTTGATGAAAAGTCACAAACTTGTGCGTGTGCAAAATTAGTAAAGTCTTCAACTGTAGGACATTTCAACTTTTGCTTAGCGCATTCGACTAGTATTTAACTTTTACCTTTTTAACTCGATCGTGTTATCCTTAAGCGGATAGACAAGACGAAAATTTAAAATAAACAATTGTTCGATCGTAAAAATTACGCATATGGTACCGTCACACATTAATTAGTATATTGTTTTGCAAATCTGCCCAAGCGAAAGTTGGCGACGGTGATAAACCCTGGATACATGTCCTTTGTCACTTCTATTTCAACAGACATAGACTCCCATAACCCAAATCGATAACTCTCGGTCAGTGTCAAAGTTGTTTGTTCAATTATTAGGATCAATGTTGCCTAATCTGCCTGATAAGTTCTCGTTTTTGATGCTGATCTTTTAGTCTTCCAAGCTTGATACTCTTTGATTCGATAGTCCAAATTAGCTGCCTTTGAACGTAGCTAATATGGAGATGTAGGATGCTGATAACCTGCAAGGTAAAAGCCGCCAAAGAGAACATAGCAACGGATAATGCACGAAATCTTTCGCCGATAAGCACGATCGTCATTCGTTCAGCTTCAGCATATAGAGCGATAAGAAAAGAGATGATCGTAGGCTCTAGGAAAGCTTTGCATGTATTCTTTTAGACTTGAACACTAAAAGTCGTACTTCAGAGTCGAGACGAGGAGGGCTCAATTTATAAGCTTCCAATACTCTTGCAGGCTGGCGAACTTTCTCGTGGGCACAGATAACTAATACTTAGTACAAATTTTATCTTTAAATTCTAAATGCATAGTTTCAACAATATTATCACAGCTATCTTGCTTATCGAAAAAATGCAAAATTTGGATTTGAGCATCAAAGTATCTTCGTGTGTTCTTGGCTATCCATGAAATGGCACCACTTTTACCGGCAAGTCGCTGCCCACTGATAGATCCAAGGCAGGAGTAGAGACAATTTCATGTGGATTCTCCAGCATCTTCAAATTGAACTTGCTGAGTATCGAACACATCACGATCTGCAATTCAACTATCGCCATCCGCTGTCCGATGCATCGTCCAGGTCCAGTAGCCTATGATCAAGATTGACACAGTTAAACGCATATCCTAGTTTAGATGATAGATAGAAACATACGAAGACCGGGAACTGAGATGACTTGAAAGCGATAATGCCTCCCGTCGACGGGTCAATCCAGCGCTCAGGCTTAAACTCATGTGCGTCTTCTCCCCAAACATCATCCAAGTGCCCTGTTGCCCCAATGGCAGCTACGATCTCAGTGCCCTTGCTCACATATGTACCATCAACAAGCGTAGTCGATTGGATAGCATATCGTGGTGAAAACGGGATTGTCGAGTCTATACGAAGTGTCTCTCGAATCACAGCCTCCAGGTAGTGGAGCTGTTCGACCTCTTCCACGGTCGGAACATCCGCATTTTCGTCTAAAAGATGAGGTAGCTTTTTTTGGATCTCTGCGCGAATTCTAGTCACAACTCCCGGATGACGATTCAGCTCGACGACAATCCAGGACATCGTTGTACTTGTCGTCGCGGATCCCGCGAAAAAGAAGTTTATAACCAAGTCGCGCATTAATGTAGGGTCAGCATCCAACTTTCCTGTCTTTAAAGCTTCCTTGGCTTGACTATCTAAAAAGAGGGAAATCAAGTCCTTTGAACGGACAATAGAGCTGCCATCGGTGTGCCCATCTTGCAACTCTCGTTTCTTATTGACAATGGACTTGTGGATGATATCGTAGATCAATCCGTCCAAGTACTCTTTACTCTTTGCAAGCTCCGCTTCTTCACCAATACGGAACATCCGTTCAAAGTGCCATAACCAACCTGGCTCTTGATGCCGACGAAAGCTAACGCGAGACATGACGCGTATATTCTCGATAAACTCGTTCGTCTCTCCTCGTAATCCTTTCTGCATACTTTCTAAATCAACGCCAAATCCAATCTAATTTCATTAGAGTCATACCATTGATTATAGCAATAGTATCGAGTATTCTTTTACCTGGGTAAAGACATCCGTCGTCAGTTCCACGAATGCGATTCGAGCAGAAACGACTGTCTCGCGCTTTGCATACTCATGTAAGACTTGAACAAATTCATGACTCCGCTGTCGGATCGTCGTATGCATGACATCCTTCATCATCTGCATACTGAACAGGTGCGAAGCTACTTTTCGTTGGTATTTCCAATGACTGCCACTGCTGTTAATAATGCCGTCTCCAAGAAAATCATGTAGGCGATCCGTCGTAATTGGACTTCGGACAAACATATCCTTCTGAGTAGTGTAAACATCTTCGATGTGTTCTGGAGTCGAAATAATCACCCATGGAGTTTGGTAGAGAACTTTTAGCATCCAAGGCTTCCCTCGCTTCTCTTTACATACTTCGGTAAACCATTCACTCATCCTGTCGAATCGAATGTATATATCAAATGGTTGGTAAATGTAATCAATTAGGCGATGATATGTACCGATGACGATTGCGTAGAAGCTGTAGGGTACTACCTAAGAATGGTAGCACTCCCTTTGGTCGAGGTAATGGATGTCCGTCAGCAGTATAAGCACGAGGTCTTTGGACATACGATAAGAGCACATATCCTGCCGCAAATGGAAGCGCTACAACTGCTATCGATTGCGACGTAGAAAGCTGCTTGAAACTTTCCATCGCGCGGTCCATTTCTATTGACAGCAGTTCTCCTAGCAGGTTGACCGATAGCTATCAAATGGACAAGGTCTGATTCTTTAAGGTACGTCGGAGGTACGTCATTTCAACCAACTGCTATCAAAGTATCCTAAAGCGGTGCAACACACATCAAAAGCACCAAGGCTGGTTAAGTACCCTACAAACAGACAGCATAATCAGTGGCAGCAATGTTTCTACGCAGGGTTGCTACACTTCGTTTACGACAAGAGACGTTCAGTCGATGGAAATTGATAAATCAAAATTAGGGGATGTCAAACCTACGGTAACCTCGAATCAATATCAAGCATCCAGTGGCCAAAGTATCTTCCTACACTATCCACAGTAGACAAACACCTGAGACTGAAGGCAAGGGTTTGGAAAATAATCATGCAAAATGGATGGATGTTTGTGTTTGCGATTCCATCCATAATGGTACCATTGGCTATTGATTGTGGTTCCCATAAAGTTATTTGGCCGAGTTGTACCC
>JAADVB010000398.1:0-13224 GCA_023334545.1 Salisapilia sapeloensis
TCGTATGCTACTGTGTCATGTCTTGGCGGAGAATCGTGTCGAGCGTATCATCAGAAGCCCTTCAGGTTGAAGCTGTATTCGATTTACTTGCAACATTGAGCTCTTCGTCATTTCAATGGGACGGTGTACAGTGAGAGTCGCAAATATTGATCAATTATGTCATCCACCCCTGTACTACGTCTGTTCCCAAATAATAGCGAAGAGCTAACTAGCGCAAGTAAAGCGAAAAGCCCACTGAGTCATTCGCGCGCTTTTTCAAATTTGCACATTTCGAGCACCAGGCGTAACTTGAAGTCTTCTCGAAGAGTGTTTCATCCCGATTGCATCAGAGACGAACGCTCATTTGCTCTTGTACTCCTCGTTTGATGGAAAACCTATATTGAAGTGCCACGGTAAGTTTCCAATGGCAAGTAGCAAAGAAAATGGACGATTCTCAGCGTACACGGAATTGCCCAATTCGATTATCATAAATAGAATCACAAAATGCGAATCCGCAATTATGCTAAATTGGTATTTAGCGCGAACACGACCTGATATATGATAAACAATTAGTTTTTGTATCGACTTGTATTTCTTAGCTTCGCTTTTTATGTACAACTTAATTAGTCGTAGCATTAAAAAGATGGTAGATGCTTGCATTCATATCGAACCAGTAACAATTGCTGCCTCTTAGAGTGGTGGCCAATCTTTTTTTTTAAAACTAGACAGAGAATTCCTGTCTAGTGTCGACATTTCGCGGGATTTATTCACGTTTTCTGTTGGCAACTACTCGCTCAATATAGCATTATAGTATCAGAGCAACTTGCCAATAATAGGCATTGCCAATGGACAATGGCAATGGCATCAATATTGCCGTCACTTTTCCGTCCCATGCATAAAAATTTCTTAATAGAAATGACGCAAGACAGACGAGAAAGATAAAACGCATTTTCGTATGAACCTTGAAAGGTCAATTGCATACTTAATTACAATCTTGATGTGCTGTTTTACTCTGCTTCTTATGATTACCTACGTATCGTATAGAACATCAAATGGGATATATGGGAAAGTGAGACAGATAAGTAAACAACTACAAGCTCACATGTATTTTTTGTTTTGCGTATCAATCGTATCATCGATCTAGTGATTTCATTTTGTTTACAGCAGACTAGGAACTGACCCATGTATGCTGTCCATTCAAGTCAATGATCTATTGCTATTCGACATTAATTAACAGTATCTCAATGGTGTATGTGACACCACTAGAGCTTTCATTATGCAATTATATTCATCCGATGCAATCGATAAGAGAGATAGTCAACCAACATGAAGTTAAATCCGTCTCTTGTTCGTTTTCGAGAAACACTCGCCCCAGACGCACACATTTTTTCCTCGCAACATGTCTTCAAATTGCTCTCGCGTGAATACAGTTGAGCTTTTCGCTTCCTCTTCACTCATTTTCTTGCCCTCCACCTGCTCTTTCAACGCAGCATCTACCAACTCGGATGAAGAAGCAAGGTGATATTGCTGGAATGGGTACATCTCTCCTTCCGTCGGCATCACACGTTTCTCAGACGGAACCTGATACGTCTTCATTAAGCAGTCTGTGGCACTAGAGATGAGCAGTCGTGTAGTAAAATAGATATCGACGCAACGTACCAATCAGACGTTCCAGTTTTTCTCTTGATAGCGAATCCTTATCATTGCCTTGGGCAGCGACGCTGTAGAGGCAATTCAGACGCTCAGAGACTGCGCCTTTGACAGTCAATGCAAAGGCGGCAAGTAGTAAATCGACATCACATTTGCCATCCTCAGCACTCGTTTGAAAGAGACTTAGTAGCATGCGTTCAAGATGATACTAAGGGCAGGTATGACGTCAAGATCAGGATAAACGACGGACGATAAAGATGATTTTTACCGCTTTCTGGATGCCATTCGGACACGCCTGCTGCAGTTTCCACCCCAAGTACATGTCAAAATCCTTCATAGAAGCCTTTCCGCTCGGGAATGCTTCTTTGACTCCCTTTCGAACGTCACCAAATACTTCTGGCCTATAAACAGCATAAGTATACTACAAGTGATGACTATAATCATGCTTGTCATACGTAATTTCGTTGCTACTACGCAGCTCCCACGCCTCATACGGTGCTAGCGGAGAGGAATCAATCAATGGGTTTTGCAACGCACCGAAATTCTTTTTGTTCTTCTGTCCACGATAGATGAAGAGTCCAATAGCGACCAAGACACCTCCCAATGTTACACCAGGATTACGACTAAACCATCCAGGCTTATGTTTCGACTCTCCACTTCCACCAGCATCATTGCCTGGCCCAGACGTACTAGTGGACGAAGAAAACGTGCGATAATACGGCGTAGAAGCGCGAATAGAGCGCCTCGAGTGCTGCTGGATGCGTCTCCACATATTATTGATACGTCGTGGTCAAGACTTGGTGTTTGAATCACTTGCGTTTTGTATGATCTTACGTTCTCCAAGCTCCACTGAATGCCCCATTTTCGACCGAACCTGGTGCGAGCAATCGGAGCTGTGAGGAGAGGGATGCAGCTGTAGCTAGTACAGAATTGGTCCAAGTAAAACATCTATCACTACATCTACATCCAACGTCCCGGTCGCTCGAATCCATTGCAACAACAAGATACTTGATATATGAACATGTCAGAGCCACAAGCACTTTATCGGTAGATCCTGCGTCTAGATGGTACCACTCGATGGACGCACTGATAAGCTTGATTATATGCACGTAGCCAAGTGCTGGAAGAGGAGAGACAAGTGAGAGAATTGATGCAGTCTCAAGGTATTGCTGCTCATGACACGACACAAGCTCGATTCCAGTATGCTCAAACCATTCCATCCCATCCGTCCATTTCTTAACATGAATACACTAGACTCTTGGCGACTGCACGTCAATTCGCCAATACAGACCCGACGTTTGCAGCTACAAAAGAACTCGAACAAGGGCTATGGAAATCCTGTTTCTATAAACGCATCGAAGACTTTCGTCGACTCCTTCGACAAGTACCGTCTAACTCCATACGTACATGATCACCTTGTTAAACTCCGAGTAGAATGGCCAGTCGAACGGACAATCCGTCCGGCATGAGCTCCAGGCCTTGTTCCGAGATGCTTCAGCTTTCTACGACCTCCTCCGGTCTCTCTATCAAGGGGCACTCGTATCTGCCATCCAGTCCGACGACGATGCATCCATCGAGGCGACGCGTCGTGGTCTCTACCGCTGTTTCATCTTCCTTGGAGACCTTTCTCGATATCGAGAACAGCATTCGACTCAGTCTAAGAAGCAGTTTGTCACATCTCACGGGTACTACCGCCAAGCCCTCGCCATTCTTCCACAGCATGGCAACGCACATAACCAATTAGCTGTCCTGGCAACGTATAATGACGCTGAGACTGTTGCCATCTACCACTACGCACTCAGTCTTTCTGTCCTCGGTCCAGAATTTCCTACTGCGATGGAAAATCTGTCACTCGTCTTTTCCAAAAGTAAACAAAAGCCACTCATATCGTTTCCCAAGTCTCTTCAATCATCGAAAGACAAGACGACTGGGTTAAAGAGTGTCTTGCAACGTATTAATCGTCTTCACGGCGCTCTCTTAAAGCACGTGACTAGTGATGGTACACAAGATCGAGCGTACCCAGAAGACATGGTCCAGTCACTATGTCAAGACTTGAGTAAACTGTTGTATGCAAACGTCGTAAGTGACGTCTTGCTCGTGAAACTCATTGCCATCGGTCTGTTCCTGATCGAACGTGCGTTTCAAGGACAGAATGAGTCGAATCAAAGGAATACATTAAAACTAGCAGCTAGTCTCGTCGGTACGACGATGCATGCGATCGTACACAAGCTAGAGGAAGGTGTGGAAGTGTCGAAAGCGCTGCAGCACTTGCCTCCAGTCTTGATTTTCATCGAATACTTGTACTATCATCCATCTATCTTGTCTAGTCGAGCCGCTATGGATGGAAATGACCGCTTCACGTCTATCTTCCAACGTCTATTGACGCATAAAGTCGTTGAGAATAGCGACGTCGAAGATGGTGTGAGCCCAGAGGTGCTACAGCTACGTGAACATGTCGAGTTGAGAGGATTTGCACCGATAAAGGAACTATGGAAGGAGCATGCCGAATGGCGAGACGCGACGATGTTCTTGGACGAAGAAGCCATGAGTGTCTTGTATGATGAAAAGAATGTGGAAGTGAAGAACGACTGGAAACTACGTCTCCAAAGCTTGTTGCATATCGGTCGAGAGATGAGCAGACAGCATCCGACTTTGCTTGTTATCCCTCCATCGTCTTCGGAAGTGAAGACGGAGAAGACGACAGAGATTAGTGTAGAGGATACAGGTGTCAGTCGTTGGAATTGGAAGGAATTGATGCAGGACAAGGATGATTGGCAAGAGACGGAAGAAGTGGGGGATGAAGTGGACGATGAAGTGATCGTCTTCCAACCGTTCCAGACACAAGTGATGCAGAGTACGTGGACGCAAAGTGTCGGAGAGAAGGAGTTGGAAGCTGTAGAACGAGCGAATCTGGAGTTTGCACAGAGACCATCGACTTTGCAGCCGTTGTTAAAGAGCATGCCAGCGAAACGGAAGAGTGATGGAAATGCAGACGAAAGCAATAAGAAGAGAGCACCGTCTGGACGAGATGATGTGTGGAATTCAACGAAGCAGCTCTTTAGCGGATGATCAAGAAGAATGAAAGGAATACGGATGGAGAATTAGACACTTCGAGTAGCATCTACCGAGGAAAAAAAGGTCGGAAGCGATGACAACATGGGCCAGAGCCAATCTGAAAACAGATTTTTTTCTTTTTCTTTTAGGTACACGTGTGGTACTAGATGCAGAATCTGAAGATAGTTGTCTGTTCTTTTCGGATGGTACACTTTGGGGTACCGTTGCTGGAATATGGTACACATCTTGCTGGAGTACACTCATAGAATGTATTGACGTACTCAGAAACATACATTCTGAAAAATTGTCGAACTCGGACCGCCGGAACCATAACGAAAAGATCTGCTACGAGAAGAATGGTCGATACGGTCAAGATCCTAGTTGGCATTGCTCATGTACTACTTACTCCTGATGCTAGCAATCTCTAGCATGTATTGACGTTGCGTTTTAAAATAGGTCGTACCGACGTTGGTCCTGCTGCTCATGGCAGTATGGATGGGCTCCGTCCTGACGTCGTACTCGACGGTCGATGGAGTCGTGCAAGCGAATGAAATGCACGGGTTCGCATGGGCAAAAGGAGAAGCCAAGGTGTTCAATTGGCACCCCTTGCTCATGACCTTCGGCTTTATCTTTTGCTCCTCCCAAGCCGCACTTGCCTACGTCTCTCTTCCATTCACGCATGACGTGAACAAGGTACATATATAAAGTACTAGCTTATCTTTGCATATCTAAAGACTGTTCGAATGATTAGAAAATTCACATGACTTTGCATGGCATTGGAGCCGTGAGTGCTGTCATTGGTGCTGTCGCCGTCTTCCGCTTCCACAATGAGCATAACATCACCAACCTCTACAGCTTACACAGTTGGCTAGGATTGCTCACTGTCATTATGTTCGTTGGCATGGTATGCTTCCTCCTTACCTTAGCAGTATTTACTTGTACTGAGTATACGCTAGTACATCTTTGCCTTCACCGTCTTTTACTACCCTGGCGCGAGTGCGTACAACCGTGCGAACATCAAGCCTTTACATATCGGATACGGTCTGTCTATCGTCGGTCTCATCTTGCTTACTTCAGGTACTTTCTACCATGTATAACATCCTAACTACTAAGACTAAGGTGCATGTACTAGCGACGGGGGTGTTGGAGAAACTTTCGTTCAACGGCAGTTGCAACATCTCTGGTAACTTGGATGGTAACCAAGTGAAAGGATACATGGCGTGGGACTGTGTGCTTGGGAACTCGATCGGTGTGCTCATTGCCTTGACACTTCCAGTCGTCGTCGGTGGCGTCTACGTTGCTAAGCAGACGCAAGGAACGATGAAGTCGTATGAAGAGGAAACTCAGCCTCTGATTGGAAGTCAGCAATAAACTCAAGAAGTTGATTGGAATCGTACGAGAGAAAAAAAATGAATGGAATACTTTCAGCTATGAAATTAAATCTGATCCAGTTGCGAACGAATGCGTTGCACGACTGCATGCCCTTCTTCTCCTTCCACCTGATGCTCGAGGACTTGCAGGATCTCATGGAAAGCACCCCAATGTGCCTTGACAGTCAATAGACTTCCACCATTCACGAGGTTCCAAACGACTTTGCAGACGACGACCGGCACATCAGTGTTCCCGACAAACGATGCCAGTTGCTTTAAAATGGTCAAGACCCCGTTACCTTCTTCCTCTTTTTTCCATTTCCAAACGATCCCATTCATACTTTCATCCAAGCAGCAGTTCATCAAGACACCAAGAGCTGCTAGAAGAGCTTCCGAAGTATCGTCGTCGTTCATATCGATACTAGAGAGAGCAGTCAGTAGAGCATGCAACGGTCTTTCCATCTCTTCATAAGAGTAGCTGTCGGTCGTGTAGTTAATGCCTCGACTCAAGTTGCCCAACGCCCTCAACGCCTCCGTCACGATCTCTGGGTTCTTCTCTTCTTGGAAGTTGGCCAGAGGAGGGAGGTACTGAATCAATCGCTTTCGATTCGAAAGACGTAGGAAATCGTATGTCGTCACTGGCATGGGACTTGTAGATGGTAGGTAGAACGACAGATTGGTGACGCAGCTCACGAGGTTTAGCAGAAGCTCTTCATGGCTTGTTCTTTCCATCAACTGTAGACACATATCCATCTCCGGTTGTTCGTTCATGGAGATAGCGATTGATGAGCTCATGGCTAGATTGGCTAATAGACGAATGAGCTTGACGAGTACGTCTGCGATGGTATCTACTTCCTCAGACTCGTCATCCTTGTACCATCCACCGTACACCTGCAGCAAGTGTAGGAGTGTCGGTAGTTTGGCACCAAGGATATCTCGATTACGTTCATTCCCAGCGCATAGGTTCCCCATGGTAAAGCATAGACGTAAAATCATGGAATGTTGTTGGGATAAAGAGGACGACTCATCACTTGGTGTCTCTAGCACGAGCCATGACGTCTGGGTAGAGTCCAGTAGGGACAACAAGGTATTCAGATTCATATCTGCATGTGCATTCACTTGTGCTCGGAAACGTTCATGGAGTGTCAACTTGCCAAAGATACGAGAGACGTTAACCATGAGCTCAGCATGATCTCGATACGTCGGGATTAAAGCACAAAGTTTTGGCAGGATGTCATTCGAAAGCAATTGCTTATGTGATAGAGTCTTGACGGTCGAGAGATGACGCAAGATAGCGGTAACTTGGATCAAAAGCTGCAAAACAAGGCTCGAGTTGTCTGGACAGGTCATCTGGAAGAGATGACAACACGTTGGGATCATACCATAGGTAGCTAGCAACTGAAGCATTTGAGGAGAAGCGCTGGCAACGTTCTTTAGGGCGCCACAGAGGTACACAAGTGTCTTTAGATGGTTGGAAGAGGAAGGTGATGGCAACCTGGTAAAGAACGAGATACAGCTTTCGACCAAATGGATGTGGCAGAACAGCGTGTCGTTGACGCTGTCTTTACTACAGCCAAAGACTAGCTTGGCGACTGGATCGAACGGATCAGATTGGCTATCGAAAGAACAGAGATCGAGGGCGTAGGGCGTGAGACGAATGACTGCTTCTGGACTAGCACTCCATTCTGTGGACAAGTTCTGTACCAGAGCATTGTACAGAGTGAGCTTGGACATCTGGATAGCAACGTCACCGACCCCACTGGCGATACTCTTGACGTACTTCTGTAACGTCTTTTGCAGATCATCTACCATTTCCGGAGACGCTTCAAGTGTCGAACGATCGAGCTGCTTGATCATTTGAATAGCTGTCATTTCCAGCTGCTCTGTACCGACCTATGTATCGTGAGATAGCTGTCAGATGATGTATTCTATATGCACTCACATTGTCTGCATTCATAAGAACCTGAACGGATTCTTCTACTATCGTGCGAGCAGAATCAACCTGTCCTTCGGACACTCGCTCACCTTGTAGGGTCGCATCTACTTTGTCTGCATCTAACTCTTCTTCACGATCCTCTTTTTGAACGACAGGTTTGGAGTCATGATACACCACCGGGACGGAGCTACTGCTGCTATTTGGAGGTGAAGGTGGAGCTTTCACTCTATCTTCACCAGCAAAAAGCTGTCTACCTACAAGTACATGAGTAGACTCTTCCAAAGTTAGAAGACACTATAAAACCAAGACGAACGAGAGGTATTGGGTGTGAACGGACGAGATGGCTTGGATAACGATGCTCTCGCCTACAAGCACCAGACATAATAAGCATTCTACCTGCTTCATTATATATTCATAAAACTTATTTAATACTTCAGAAAGCACTCGAGCGATGCCATGGGGTGGAAAGCTCGCTTCCATTTTCTCTTGCGACTGTGGGACGAAAACGAGGTTCGCATCGTTTCAAGATACTTCCTAACCGTTAGGACTTGTTACGATACGAACTTTATCATTTCGATCTCGACAGCATCAGCATGAAGGATGATGAGCAGGTTGAGGACGAGCCAGCGGAGGCTGAGCACGACTTATCCGAGTCGAATTACCATCAAGAACTCCTCCGAGTGCTCTTAATCCGCTGGTTAAAAGCTTATAACCCAGACTTTGCCTTAACGCCTGAAGTCGTCGATATACTCCGAGCTCTTTTCCAAGACTTGGCTTCTCGTCCGTGCAATGATGGCGAGACGGATACAATTAAATTAACCGTGCTATTCAGTGAGATTGAACGTCTGGATCCACATGGAAAGGTCGTGGAGGAAGATGTTAAACGGCGGATGTGGGAAGATTTAGATGCCATGTCCAGTTACAATTCCGGTGACCAACGTATCGATTTCGACCGGTTCTGTGAATGGGTGATGAAGTGGAAGGAAGCGAATCCGGCTTCTGTACAGCAAATTTACGTAAGCTGGGTCGAACAACTTGTTTTGCCGACCCACTTGCTCAATCTAGACGACGGGGTTCTCCTAACTCCTCTTGAAAAGCATTCGAACAAGCGTCCTCATACGAACTTTTCTACCCAGCGCATCCTACTGCATCTCCTCCGGAGTCATGATACGCGGGAAATCACTACGAACGACCTTCGGAACACCTTCGAGCAACCATCCTCCTCTTTTGGCGACTACGATCTCGAAGAGAGTCCATCTGAGCTTCGTACACCGGAATCCGATGCACCAGAGCCAAAGCAACGAGCCGTGTGGACAGTATCAAAGTCATTTGTCGCTGGTGCCTTATCCGGTACAATCGCCAAGTCCGTTCTGGCGCCAGTGGATCGAGTGAAACTACTTTTCCAAGTGAATGAAAAGCAAGCGTTTACGCTCCGGAATGCATTTCGACTCGGTCAACAAATCTATACGACTGATGGTTTCCATGCGTTATTTCGAGGCAATTTATTAAACATCATTCGTGTCGTCCCGTACGCTGGTGTCCAGCACTCGGGTTTTGATTACTTTCGTAAACAGTTTCACAAGTACAATCTGAAGCATTCGGATGGCAAGACAGACTTGGAGCTTTCCAATACACAGCTCATGATCTCTGGATCACTAGCAGGTGGGCTGTCGCTCGTACTAGCCTACCCGCTCGACATTCTACGTGCTCGATACATGGTCCAGGAAGGAGCTATTCGATACAGTAGCATCATGCATGCCGTCGCGTCCATGTACAAGAAAGAAGGCGCTCGTAGCTTCACTAAAGGTCTCGTTCCGTCGCTCATGGGCACTTTACCGTACACTGGCATCGGGTTTGGACTTAATGAACGCTTTAAACGGGCGGTATTGACCTTCCAACAACGTCATTCTTCATCGGAAGATGTCGCGATGGAAGAAGTGCAGCAGTTGCATCCATTTACCAAGTTCTTATGCGCCTACTTTGCTGGTTGTATTGCTCAGACAAGTACCTTTTATTATTATTACTTTACTTTATGAACGTTTTATAATAATTAAAAATCTAGCAACGTACCCTTTGGATACGATACGGAGGCGTATGCAAGTGGATGGGTTCACATCGGCTTCGCATGGACAAGCGTTGCGATATACTGGTGTGCTTCGAGCAGCGAAACTCATTTGGGCACAAGAAGGCTGGCGGAGTTTGTTTAAAGGCGTGTCTGTCAATTGGCTACGAGTAGGATGTTGATATTATGTCTTGGATATAGAAGCTAATGGTATGTGTAGAGTCCGTTGGCGACAGGTATCAGCTTGACCTCGTACGATTTGCTCAAGGAAGTGCTTGGTGTCGAACGAGTGCCACGATAAAACGATAATGAGACACTTGAATTGTAGATCTACAGCAATTGAACAAATTACTTTTGAGCACTCTTTTCTTTCGACACGGCACGATACTTTCAAAAGGATGTACAGATACTTGGTATAAATATTTTTAATTCTACTAATGCAAGAATATTATATTAAAGATGATGGATACCTATCACCATGTTAGCTTCTTGCTGACCTATATGAAGCATGTAGCATATCAAAATGTATAGGATGTGGAGGAAGGATGAATAAAGATGGTGATTAAAGTGCTGGATTAATCCGAGCCAGATGACCAGTTGCAATCAGACGACATCTGATCGCATACAACTTGCGTACTTCGTATTTTGCGCGCTCCCCCCGACGAGTATCCTTCGAGAAGGGCATTTAGGAAAGATGCGATTCGTACTGGCACTAGTGGCAGCGCTTGCCACGAGTATACCAGTGACTTGTGCGAAAGAGGCCAAGGACTACCCGACTAAATCCGGGATTAAGCCATGGGTGGACCCAGACACACCGTCGAATCGTCAAGTCTACACGACATCTCGAGGGGAGAAATGGGAGCTCGTCATGTCAGACGAGTTTAACGTACCCGATCGGAGCTTTAAGCCTGGAGAAGACCACCTCTGGACATCACTTGAGAAACCGGATGGTGTCAACGGAGCTCTTGAGCTTTATTCTCACAACATGACTTCCACGGCTTGTGAGAAGAACAAGGATGGAGAAGAAACGTGCTACTTTTACATTAAAGTCATGGACGAAGTGAACACGCTTCACATTTACAATGCGTACTTGAAGCCGCCTGACTATGAAGACGTAGACTTCTTCTATCGGGCAGCAATGGTACAGGGCTGGAACAAGTTCTGCTTCCAAGGCGGAATGATCGAAGTGCGTGCGCAGCTACCAGGAGCCGTTAGCTCCAAGTCTGGAAACCCTGATCTATCCAAAGGACCGTCGGGTGATGTCGAAGCTGGAGATTATTATCCGACATGGCCTGGCATTTGGATGCTGGGAAATTTGGGTCGAGCTATCTTTACTGGGTCCACGGGCCGGATGTGGCCATTCTCATACGACGACTGTAACGACGACGTCTTCCCTTCTTCCAATCAACGCATCAGTGCCTGCGATGATGATCCGGGATACGGATTAAATCCGAATCAAGGCCGTGGGGCGCCTGAAATTGATATCCTGGAAGGAGGTGGAACGCATATTTCTAGCTCCTTGCAAGTGGCACCTGGCATGCCACAAGACTTCCGGCTATTTGAGGCAGAAGCCGATGGTGCTGACAAGACCAACCCATACTGTGTCTACACTTACGACTGTAAGACGCCTGGTGCCAACTACATCGACGTGCCAGCCGATTACTACATGAAAAAACGAGGACACAAGAGTTGGTACCAAGGTCTTCGATATGCTGCCAACAATTTCTGTAAAGCCGAGTCAGATCGAAAGCAGACGTACGAATCAGTTTCGAAGTCAGTCAAGAAGGGAGTGGACAAGAACACTTGTACTACGTCGACCTGTCCAGCATCGTATGATGTGAATGCAGATCTGAGTCTCATCGACGGCGTCGGCCCAGACCATTGGGGCATCAACTCGAACGGAACTTGTTACCCAGTCATGAACTCGTACATGGGAGCTTACCTATGTGACCCAGATAACACGAACAAACTGTGTACGGACCCTCGTAACGAATCCACAGAGCCAACCGGCACGATGGATCCTTTCAACTACCAAATGGACGCCATTTCGTCCAATTGGCCAGTCCACGTCGGAGCATACCTTGACTATCTGGTGTACCAAGTCGAGTGGGTAACTGGAACGAAAGGATACGTTCGATGGATGTTGGATGGCCATCCTCTCTTTGAGGTCACATCCGACGCGTTTACGAACGTCCCGCAGAACAAAAAGAAGAACAACCCGTCCAAGATGATGATTGAAGAGCCCATGTATGTCATTTTCAACGTTGCCTTGTCCAGTTCGTGGGGTACTACGCCACCGAATGCAGGAGATAAATGTCGTGGAGATGGCACGGATAAAGTCGCCAACGCCATTTGTGATGAATTCCCCATGTACATGAAGGTTGACTACATTCGTCTCTATCAAGACACGAGTGATAACCTAAAGGATGGATCGCTCATGCATATTGGTTGCAGTCCTGAAACACATCCAACGAAGCGATGGATTGAAGAACATTTGAGCGAGTATGAAGATATTGATAACAAGATGGAAGAGGTGGTGGGAAAAGCTTTCTGTAGAAATGATGACGACTGTACGGTCGGTAACTCTGGCCCTCGAAGTCTTTTCCACACTGGTAAATGCGAGAAAAATCGATGCAAGTGCACGCATGCCGATTCGTGGGGTGGACCTCGGTGCACGACAACCTCGGCCGAGACGTCGGACGACTTGTCTGATCGTGTCTACGGTCCTCCAATGGGCATTTCCCTCGCAGTCGGTGTGCTGTCACTCATAGTCACGGCGCTTTCCTTGTGGCTGTCAGCTCGCGCGACCGCTAAACAAAACGAAGCGCTATTGAAATCCACGGAACAGAAGAAAGCTGCATCGATGCAGCCTTCTCCAGCTGACCAGCGATCGGATGGTTCTACACGACGTCCCAAAGATAACTACAGTCAAAACTTCGTCTAATTACACCATGACATTGCATGTTCACATCAACCTTACTTTGTTCTTTTTATTCATTTAAAGTTGGTAGAAGGTCGATGGAGTACTTGTCTCTTATCGAAAAGTAGCTTGCTGTGATGCACTGTTATGTCTTCTCTTGTCCAAACTTCCATATACAGTATGACTTGGTCTCAGACCCTCGATCATGTCTTCGTTTGACCTTCTAGGTGCGATTGGCGACCGATCTAACTAA
>JAADVB010000399.1:0-13118 GCA_023334545.1 Salisapilia sapeloensis
GGACCCACTAGCTGCTCGCCGTGCTTCTTCGCCACCTTGAAGCACTCTTCGGCAGACTTGCGCACGAGCTGCGGCTCGTACGATGAAAAGTCCGAGTTCTGGACAAAGTCCTCGTACGCCAGTGGCGACGGAAAGTGGACCAGTCGGAACGCCCCAGAGTGATGCGCACCTTGGATGTGCCAGCGCTGACGGTATCTTTATGCTATGATTGTTGCGTCCACGATGTCGCAACAGTTGGGATAGTAAGACACAAGAAGGACAAAACGAAAGTCTGAACGACGACATGCGATTTCAACCGGAAGGAGCTGTACCAATGTAGACCAGACGCTCAGACCTGTTCAGTCAACAATCCGTCGAACCCCTCTCCATCCCGCCTCCTGTACCAACGAATCAGTAGCAATGTAGACAAGGAGAAGCATACTCGCGACCGAGATGCCGTCCAGAGAGTGTTTTAATTAGCTAGTTATACAACGTGTCCATCCGCCTGGGCTATAATTTCTTCTCGAGGGTCTTAGATCCCCGACGGCTGTGTTTCTTACTAGGTCGTGATCGAGATCGTGGTATCTGTGGTAGTTTGTCCAATCCGATCTCATCCTCGACGAACAGATCGCGGAATGTCTTCTTCGGTTTAGCACTCCGAGTGTCTCTCGGATCTCCATCACTGTCGTAGTAGGTATCCAGTGTCTGTCGAATCACTTCTCGTCTCGGAGGTTCCTGCTGGATAACCTTGACTCGTTCTAGAGAAGAGGCTTCTTGACGACGCAGTCGGTCGTACTCTTCCGCTTCCTGTGTCTGTAGCTCCAGAGCAAAGATGTAGTCCGGATCATCTTCGCCTGACTCGGTGCGTAGTGGCAAAGGTACCTTTTGCTGGACGACGCTCATGGCGCCGCCTTCAGAGCAAGGGACTTCCACAAAGCACCAGGCGCCGTTGTCGCCAAAGCGCTGTGCTAGCTCTTCTTCCCACTGCTCCTCTTCTTCCTTCTGTAGCTTCGCAGCGAGCTCTTCACCCATCACATCGTTGAGACGAATGGAAGATGAATGCGCGTGATGAGAGTCACTTGATCCCCAAACATTATCTGCCATGTTGCCTATTCTACACTGAATTCTTCGTAGCGTCCTCGCGCCCTCGATGCTGCGCTCTGCGTAGTAGCACGGTGGGTAGTTTTCTTGTTCGAGACGTATGGCCCCAGACCTTCACTCATGCCGTACTGATTTATTCCTTGTTTAGACCTCGATTCATTCTCCTGCTTTACAATTGGCTGTCTCGTAATTTTAGACACTAGACGAATACTTCAAGCACAAAAAAGAAAAGAAAAGTGCGGGTGGATTTCAAAAAAGTATTTAAATGGAAACTCAGTCCAGTCCAAAGATCTTCTTTAGCGAGTACACGAGCACGATGGACGCCGGGTAGACGGCAAGGATTAAACATGCGTCCAATAGTCTCTGTGTCTTCCGAATGGATATTAGTCCAACGGCAACTTCGGCGAACAAGATAGCAGTCACTTCAGCTGCAAAGCCCCAGACCAACGCACTCTTCTTAAAGTACATGAGTCCAGCAAACACTGCGACGTTTAGACTGTTGTTCATCACCACAGCACCAAGCAAGGCAGAAACTGCGATAGATGCTGTCTTAGATGTCTTCTTGACAGCGTAGCTGTAGGACGCGATGATCTCACAGGCGTTCGATGCTAGCGGAGCGACGATGAACGAGATGTAAAAGTTTGGAATACCAGTCCGCTTGCCCACTTCCGACAGAACGTCGACCATAGGATCTGACACGAGAAGAACGAATGCAGTGCCGAGGAGTGTCATCCACGCCGCTCGGATCTTGATCCGTTTCTGCTGCTCGCTCACGGACATGCCGGACAGATCATCCGGGACATCGTCTTCCTCGTCATCGTCGTCGGCGTCATCGTCGAATGACATTGACTCCGGGGGCTCCTCCGAATGGATGCTCTTCATCTCAACGTACGACCCCTCTCCACGCTGCTCCTTCTCGTATTTCGTGATAAGGTATCGGAGTGTGGCATGTGCCAATTCGTCAAACTCGAGGTATCCCGAGTTGTCCTTGTCCGCTTCTTCTAACCACGACTCGACTTCCTTGTTCGACACACGCTCGCCCATGTCTTGGAAGAAGAGCCGCAACTCACGAGTGTCGATCTTGTTGTTCCGGTCTTGGTCGTAGACGTGGAAGAAGGGTCGGATGATGTTTTCAACGTGCTGTTGCTGGATTTTGGGGTTCAATGCCGTCTGTTCATCCGACGACTTGTTCTTCATCTTACTGAGTTCGGTGCTTAGTACACCAGAGAGACTCATCCTCCGCTCTCGAATAGCTTTCACTCTTGTTTCATCCACTTTATCCATGGACACTTGAGATGTCTTGTAGATGTTCCAGCCCAAGTAGAAGACGACTGCGAGTAGAGAGACGATCAAGGTTACAAGAGCGTATGGCTTTTGCTGGTCTGCAGCTTCGTCGTAATCCAAATCTTCATCCTTCGCCTCCGTCCCAGTGTACTTAAACGCAGGAGCCTGTAGAAGGAGGTAGATGACACTCGTACCGAGCATCATCTTGATGTTTGCTGGGATCTCCTCCGAAAACACGACACCCGTGTGCTTGAGGCTCTTGTTATCAGGCGGCTGGAGCTTGGACCAGTTCTTACCAGCGTCACTTGGACGACTGTAGTTGCCTCTGCCTTTGCTGTCCAAGTTGACCCGACCAGCGTAGATAGAAAGGAACCAAGGGATGGTGAGTAGCATGATGGTAGACCCGGCGATGGAGCCGACACCGACAGAGATCTGCTCTTGGGCATTCGGACCGAGTCCGGAGAACAGGACGATGGCACCGTCCGGTACTGCTCCAAGCACTGGCAGGATGACACTGCCAACCATACCAGACAAGGACGGCACAAGCAGCAAGAGTTCACTACCGTCCGAAATCATTTTACTAGCGTAATACAGCACGACGCCGTAGACTGTTCCGAGGAAACATACTTGGAAGAATCCGGCACCGTCGTCCGGTAGGCTGCTCGGGTCAATAAACAAGGAGCTCATACCGCTTGGGGTCTATCTAGCAGATCGAGAAATGAGCAAGGGAGGCAGGCATGCCGCCGCCGATTGCTTACGAAGGTCGTACAAAATTTAGTTGATTGGCGTCGGATCGGATGTCCGAGTACTCCTACATGATTTATCTTCAAATTTTTATCCCGACATGGAACTTTAATTGATAGATTTCGATGGATACAAGTCGAATGCGAGTAGATTTTTTAAGACAAGTAAAGCTATTAAATGTATTCGTTGTCAAAATGAAAGAAATAGCTTTCGGATAGTAAGGTGAAGTAGCGGTAAGCATGAAAGTGGTTGTATTAAAGCAAAGGCTCAAGTGGAAAAGAAAAGAATGCTCAGCAGCAGCCACTCTTTTGTTTGGCTGGATCGACTTGGGGCGGTCCGCCTCGGATCCGCAAGTTCGCCGTGCTGCCTTGACTACTGGCCAACTCATCTACATCGTCATCGCTCAATTGGATCAGATTCTTCTTTGCTGGTTTTGGTGCCGATTCGGCTTCCGAGGTCGAAGTTGCACGCGTACTTCCAGATGTTGGAGCACGACTGTTGCTAGATGGCATTGCACGAGCACCGCTAGACGCTGTTCTCCGGTGTCTTGACTGTGGCTTAGAAGCTGACGTCGGAGTCGAGGCCGAGGCTTTCCGGTGATCTGTTTGAAAATGTTAAACACATCAATAGGAGAAATGAAAAGAAGCGCGTACCTGATGGAGGAGGTCTGGGTGGTGTTTCGTCCTCGTCGTCTGCAATGAGCGCACTTGTCTTTTTGCTCTTTTTCGTGCTCTTGGACGTCTTCTGATGGAGAAGTTGCTTGGTGATGTCCACGAACACTTCTTCCAGGTTTTTATTCATCTTGGCGCTCGTGAGGAAGTGCGAGGCACCTACGGACTCGGCATACTGCTTGGCTTCTTCTTCATCGACTTTGCGATTACGCGTCAAGTCGGACTTGTTGCCGGCGATGACCAATGCTAGGTCTTCACCGACGATCCGTCGGAGCTCACGTACCCACGTCCGGATCTTCCGGAAGGACTCATCGTCCGTGACGTCGTACACAAGCAACGCACCATCTGCATCACGATAATAGATGGGTCCGAGTGCATGGAAACGTTCCTGTCCGGCCGTGTCCCATAGCGACAGCTGCACCTTTTTGCCCTCCAATACCATTTTCTTGTCTAAGTAGCTTGCCTGCAGTGTGGACACTTGCTTGTCATCGTACTCGCCTTTGATGTATCGCAGCAGAATCGATGTTTTCCCGACTCGACCTAGACTGTAGATGAGTAATAGGTGGTAGATAGGTCATAGACGGTCGCGTACCTTCGCCGAGAAGAACGATTTTAAACTTGCGTGTACTGCGGTCTGTCATTCTGGTTGGTAGAATCGATTTCGAAGATGCTTCGTTGATCACGTGATTTGCTGTCCGACGGCAACGTTGGGTGCCAACGATTCGATACACGAGTAGCTGTGCTCGACTAGATGTAGTAGATAAAGAAGGATGGTCAAGCAGGTTGCTAGAGGCAAGGCAGCAAGGGGTCTAGTCGAATGTCGTCTTCCCTCCTGTTTCTCCTCCCGTTCTTTCAGCTCAGCAGCCGAGACACACCTTTTCAGTATGCTACCTACAATTTTGTATGTTGATGCAAAGATTACGATTTAGTGTAATGAGTGCGGTTTAGCGACATTTTTCGGCCTCGGAATCCATCTTTTTATTCCTAATTCGTAAGTAAAATGTATGTTTAACGTAATTCGTACCTTTCGAACGATCTTCCATTCCAAAGAGAAGAAAAGGAGGAAAATGACGCTAGACGATCAAGTGGGTTTGCTCAAGCCTGGCGAGGTCGATGCCGGTACTTCCATCATGGCAGTCAAGTTCGATGGTGGTGTCGTGCTCGGTGCCGATTCTCGTACTTCCACTGGCGTCTACATTGCGAACCGTGTCTCGGATAAGCTCACGCCACTCCACGACCGCATCTTTTGCTGTCGAAGTGGAAGCGCTGCGGACACGCAGGCATTAGCAGACTATGTCAAGTACTTCTTGTCATCCCACTCGATGGATTTGGGACGCTTGCCGAAGGTGCACACGGCAGCGAATTTATTCCGGTCGCTCTGTTATGCGAATAAAGATCGACTTTTGGCTGGTATCATTGTCGCCGGGTGGGACCCCGTCCAGGGTGGACGCGTCTTCAGTGTACCCATCGGAGGTGCCATGGTCGAGCAGGACTTTGCCATCGGTGGGTCCGGTTCCACCTTCATCTATGGATACGTCGATGCTCACTACAAGTACGTCTACATGCCTCGACCTTTATCTCTTACGACTGCATCGATAGCAACTTATATACAGAACGGAGACTGACATTGTGAATAGACCAGGCATGACGCGTGAAGAGTGCGAGACGTTCGTGAAGCAAGCGCTAAGCCACGCCATGGCTCGTGACGGCAGCTCTGGCGGTGTCATCCGTACGGTGACGATCACTGCCGACAGCGTCGACCGAGACTTTGTCCCGGGGGACCAGCTTCCCTTTGCGCTCTAACGTGGTTGGCATCTAGAAAAAGAAAAGAAATCTATTTTCTTTTAAACGAAGAGACTATCCATGGCTCCGGCCGACCCTCTGCTTCTCTTCTTCTCCTCCTCTGCAGCTTGCATCAGATCCTGCATCTTAATCCACCGCTCCTCCTTTCTCAACGCAGCCTTGGCCGCTGCACGATACACGGCATCACCGATGGCAGTGTAATTGAGCTCATACCTGTCTGCGAGTTTCTTGACATCCAGCTTGTCTTCCACTGGCGCCTTGGCCGGGAGACACGCCTTCCAAATCTCCTGTCGCAAGTCGCTCTTCGGAAGACTGAACTCGAGGAAGAACTTGACCTTTTTCCCCATATCTGAGTTGCGGAGACCAGAGCTCTGGACTTTGTCCAGTTCCGCCACGATGATCGTGACGCTCGGGAACGTGTCCATGCGTTTGACGATCTTCATCATCTCCTTTGCTCGCACTTCTTCATCCAGTTGACTCCCAAAGCTCTCCATTCCCTCTAGCACCAAGACAGCATCCATGAGTCTCGCGTCGTTGAACACACTTTCGAGCGCACTCCGGACGTCGTTCATACTGTCGCCCTGTAGCTGATTGACGTTGACGACCTTAAGCGGCCTTCCAACTTCAAAGCCGAGTGCCTTGGCAGCACGCATCTTTCCGACGCCAGCAGGTCCGACGAACAGGACGCTCGTACCCTTTTGCTTCGAGCTGTCTCCATCGAGCGTGAAGCCCCATTGGTTATACACGACGCCTCGAGCTTTTTCAAAGTTGGCAATGTCCTGCAGCTGTGTCTTGACGTCTTTCGAGACAAGGAGTGCATCTAGACCAGACGTCGGGACGACACGATGGTCAAAGGTTTTCATGTGCAGACTGCCTCGCATCTGCAGCGCACAGCCGTGGACGATATCTTGCTGACTAATCTTCGGCGACGTCTTATCTCGTGAAATAGCCTTTAGTAGGGCAGAAGTGATGGCGTTCTGGATGAACCCGCCACTGAGTTCATACTTGAGACTGATCTCGTCCCAGTCAATGTCGTCGTCTGTCGGAAGGTTGTCATCCAACAAGACTTCCCAGATCTTTCGTCGCTGGAGATGATCTGGTGCTTTGAATTCAAAGACAGCAGTGATGCGTCGGTGCATGGCCTCATCCAGATCAAACGGTCGGTTCGTTGCGAGGAAGACGAGGCCAGGGTACTTTTCAATCTCTGTCAATAGTGAGTTCAGGAGCCGATCGCCACCGACGTCTCTTTGCTTAAAGATCGTCTCGCACTCGTCAAAGAAGAGAACCGCGTTGTGCATGTCTGCTTCTCGGAAGAGTGCACGGAGGTCGGCATCTGCCTCGCCATCCCGCTGCTTTCCTTGGAGCGAAGGGAAGTCGACGAGTAGAACGCGCTTGTCCAAGTGATTCGCGACAGCATTTACAGTCATCGTCTTACCAGTTCCCGATGCGCCACATAGTAACAGAACGAGTCCTTTGCCACAACCGACAGTATCCTCTAGATCCTGCTTCTTCCGATACTCTCGGAAGGCTTCATACGACTCGACGGTCTCGAGAATCGTTTTCTTGTGTTCTTCCGGAAGCACGACTTGATCCATCTGGACTTTCGGATGGTACAAGTCACTTCCTTCCACGAGTTCATTCATCTCTGTATCAAGTCCAACGACCCAATCAAGTACTCTTCGATCTAAATCCACGCGTTGATCGACGAGATCTCCTCCTGCATGCCATCGACTGCGATGGACTTTCACGAGTCCTTTCGACAGGAGCTTGCCGCTCTTGTAGAAGAACTTGCGATGTGCCACTTGCTCCTGGAAGGTATCACAGAAGACCGACAAGATTTGATTGATGACGATACTGTCGTCCATGCGTTGGACGGGAGACGTATCGACACCATCCAGCAGGTTCTTGATCACAGGACTGATCGTCTTGCCGATTAACATGACGATCACGTTCTGCTCGAACGTTGATAGATCAAACTTTTCCGTCAGTTCTTCAAGACGAGGCAACGGCTTGTCCTCCTGTCTCGTCAGCGCCAGTCGTCGGCGCGTCTTCTTGTCATGCACGCGCTCTTTCGCCTTGAGCTCCCTCTTACCGGCAGTCGCAGTCGTCGTCTCCCATGGCTGCTTCGTGCCAGCCTCTTTCATCTGGTCCTTGACACGCGCACCGGACGCTCTGATGGCAAACGCGACGACGTGGAAGCGATCTTCCAGGTATTCGAGCTGATTGGCAGGGTCGTAGCTCTTGATCTCGTCCTTGTCTTTCTCCTTGTCCGTCGTCTCCGGTGCCTGCGCCTGCGCCTGCGCCTGCGCCGGTGCTTCGACGACAGGAACTGGAGTATGGCTCTGGAGAGTCTCGACCGTCATTTTCTTCCCATTCGCTTTCGCCACTGGCTTGGCTTCCTCTTCCACGTACACACCTTCGTCTCGTAAAAGGTCTTCTAGAGCTGTTTGGCTGAGCTTTAGCATCTGATGGCTCGTGAGAGACCGACCAAGGAGGACGCGGACGGCAATGTTGGACAGGGAGAGTTGAACGTTGTACTGTTCGTCGTCAAAGAGGAGGATGCCTTCTTTCACGATCTCACGCTGGTCGTCATAGAACTCTTCAAAGTCCACATCCGAGATGCCAGCGATGCGTTGGAAGGATGCGAGACGACGACTGGCATCCTCTTCGATCATTTGGCAACGCACGGCGTTCGACTGGCAGCCTTGGTACACGACCAAGAGCTGTAGCAATTCCGTCTCTTGGTCCGTCAGACGATAGTCTTCGGCTAGTCGAAAGACTCGAGGAAGAAGATTATTTACATCTTGACCATCCATATCGCACTGGTTCAGTCGGAAGTTTGCGAGCGACTGGAGATATACTTTCAAGTCCGACTAGTCGAGAATGGATTTAGTGGTCAACTGGTAGAATAGCAATTATAGAGGCGTACCAGAAATGTAAGACGTTCCTGTAGATCCTTTCGGTGATAAAGCTGATGTGAATGCTCTTTCGAGTCTTTCATAACGACTTGATCCGGTCGCGTGGAAGTCGAGGAGAACTCATGGAAAGCAAGGTCGTAGAGAAAAGTGACGTAGAATCGAAGTTCGGTCGCCCAGAACCACTGTACATCATTCTCAATCTGGACGTGAGATGCTTCACGCGGATCTCGCTGTAATTCGTCTGCAAATTCTTGTAAGAGCGTATGAATAAAGCTATAGCTGTCGTTTAACTTGGCCAGCAGCTCATCACGCTTTGCACCTAGACTATCCGCCACAGCCGATTCCTTCTTGTCGACTCTGCGTTGCTTCACGTGAGAACTTGCACCATTCGCGGTCGCTGTCCGAGTCCTCTTCGCCATCGAAAGTGTCTCGTTCGAGATTATGCAGTCGACTTGGCCTTCGTATGTTCGTGTTTCTTACCACATCAGTGTTCGTAACACATGTTCACAACAACTAAACAACGCAGAGACACTGGAGAGACAGGAAGAGCAATCTTTTTCTATCCACTTGTTCAATGAAATGAAAGATCGACTCGAAGGCAACGGCGTAGGACAGAAATTATATATCCGAGTGTCCATAGAAACAAAGAACAAACACCTACGTGCGACAGGATATCAGACGGAGTATCTACCGTACATGTTTTGTTATAGAAGTATGCCGGACTTTGTATACTGGTGTGATTGGAGGGAATACAAGTCAAAAACGGCGAGAAACAAAGAAGCGGAGGACGCTCTCACTTTTATAAACGCCAGTTGCGCTCCGTCAGAGGACATTCGCAGTATCGTAGCATGTCCGACTACGAGGAGGATGACGAGAAATGGGTCCAGTGGTTCTGCAGCCTCGCTGGCAACGAGTACTTTTGCGAAGTGCCACACAGCTACATTGAGGACAGCTTTAACCTCTATGGACTGAGGTCCCTCGTGCCCAACTACCAAGAGGCGATCAATATCATCCTCGACATGACAGGTACTTGACGTGCAGTAAATGACTGCCTCGATACGATACTAATTTTAGATGGCAGATATCCCGTACGATGAAGACGTGCCAACGTACGCCGCCGAGCTCTATGGTCTCATCCATGCTCGCTACATTATCACGTCCCACGGTCTTGACAACATGGTATGTATACTAGTTCTACAGCCACATGCACCTTGTCTTATGTATGCGAGTAGATGAGAAAATATCGTGAAGGCGACTTTGGCATGTGTCCGCGTGCGCTCTGTGAAGGCCAGCTCGTTGTCCCCGTATGATCTCGTTGAACTTTTTATGTGTATGCTTTTACTCATGACGTTTGTCTTCTAGGCTGGTCTGCATGATGACTGGAAAAAATCTGAAATGAAGGTTTTCTGCCCCAAATGCCGAGATCTGTACACACCCAGTCGTGAATACCAGTCCCCAGCAAGTATGTATATTATAAACAAATGTCATAGTCTTATGTTGATATTTATTTTGTCGTACAATAGTCGATGGCGCCTACTTTGGAACGACGTTCCCCCACTTATTCTTCATGACGTACCGTGATCTGGAGCCTCAAGCCTCGACGACGCTGTACGTTCCGCGTATCTTTGGCTACAAGATCCATCGTAAGGGAGAGAACCGTCGACGACTTACACTCACGGCCCGAGCAGAGGAAGAAGAGGAAGAAGAAAAAAGCAACACACAGGTTGACTTTCTTTTTCTTTTCTTTAGGCGATCTGATTCTGACTTGATTATGGTAGAAACGAGGCACTTCAGCCGCGAATGCGCGGAAGAAGGTCGAGGAGGAGGCTCGTGCTGGCAAGAAACGCAAGTATGAATGAGTTTGAAGGAAATGGGACGGGTGGAAGCAAAGAAAGCACGTGAGATACTGTATGTGGCAACGGGGGTGGCCGGCAGTAGGAGCGAGGAGCAGGTCGTACGTGGCTGTTCGGTGTCAGTCATACCAACGTAGCTGTCAGGAACAGCTAGTGGAGAGGATAAGAGTACCCCGTTCAGTTAGGTTTTTTTAATTGGAACAACGTTGTCGGACTTGGCAAATTCTTTTTCTTTTTCTTAGACCCAGTATCTCGAACGAACCAAACGCACGTCGGCGAAAGGTACTCGCGTCTGTCCATCTAGCTGCAGTTTAGAAGCATTCTCATGTGCATGTAGATACTAGCAATGGTCGATACAATCAGCCACAAGGTCTCGACAGCTCTACAGCTTTCAGACGACTGGGACGACGTCACGGATGTACATCCTCGAGATCGAATAGGACGCCAACGAGTCGAATTGACATGTGAATAGGTACTTACCAAGGCTTCCAAGGAGCTCAAGGTCGGGCAATTGGTCCACGTCCCAGGCTTTAACCTTTTCGACAGTATGACTGCGATGGAGCTCATGGATCGAAAGATGGATGCTGGTATGCTCGAGAATGGCCGTCCCCCTCTCTCGGCCTCGGAGCGATTACAACAAGGTACGCTCTTGCATTGTATCTAGATGACTGCAGGTCTAACGTTTTGGAGTTAGGACTTGTGCCACTTCAATTTGAGAACCCAAAGGACCTCTTAGCGACCGTCGACCAGCTCCTGCGGTGTCAAACGGCATGGATGGATGGCCAGCCATTGGCTCAGACGCTTCTCACGAGTGTCTACCTCCATCCGACATGTCTAACTGCTTTATTCAATAAGCTACCAGGTGCCTCCGATAATCTATTCATCGGAAAGGAAAATGAATTCCTAGATACTGTCGAGCAAAAGCTTGGTAGTGACGTTGACGATACGCTAACGACAGTGTTTGCTGCCACCGTCTTGTCTGTTCTCAAGATCAGTAACCTCATTCGACACTGTGTCTTACGAGCAGACATTTACGAAGAAGAGGACTTTTCACCAGGGAATGGGCTCAACCTCGGTGCGTTAGAAAAAGTCTCGTACGACACGACTTTAAAGCTCTTGCAAGTTGCCAAGAAGGTAGTTACGTGGATACTCTTTATCGTTTCTAATACTCACAAGCTATGTAGAGGTTGTCTTCTATCCAGGCCCAATTTCCTGTCGGGAAGAAGGGAAAGAAGAAGCCAAAGGCCTCGACAGATGCAAAGCTATCGGCACTTCACTCCCAGCCGAAACGCAATGCTGTCTTCGTGGAAGCCTTTAGCCGTCGTCTCACACTTCTCTACTCTCTCCTAGAAGCCTTTGCGTCTCTCGGGACGGTCGAGACAAACGTGGACTTTGCATCGTCCAACCAGCTCTTTAGTCAGACGCAGCAAGTGCTTGATCGGACGCTAGTGGAGAGTGTAGAGGAGGAGAAGGAGATTGGGAATGGCAAGGCCATTGGCTTCGATACGGGTCTCAGTCGTCTCCTTCTGTCCGGAGCACCGCCGAGACAAGTGTCGATGCCAACGAACGCGACGATGTGGACGATGCTCAAGACAGTCGTGAAGGAGATGGAGACAGCATGTGCTACTCGTCAATGGCGCAACATGGAAGAGCTACGGATCTTTCTCTCTGACTTTTCAAGAAGGAAACCTGGTATCATCTCGAGGTCCTACGTCCTCTTGTTCCTATACGTCGACAAAAAGATCTATGGGAAGTTTAACTTTATGGAGTGGCTGTCGGAAGACATGGTACTCAATGGTGTTCCGGCAGTGCTCTTGTCGACACAAGAAGGCATGGCACTAACAACACGAGCGATCGAACTCGTCTACGAGAGCATGCGTGTGCCACTACATAATCGATCGAGGCAACGCGATCGGATGGAGTACCTCCTACAAGAGTGGGGAGCGCTCCAGCTAGACGCAGCTGCCGTCGATGCGAGTTTTACGCAGGAGATGGACATTCCGGTAGGAAGTGTGTTGAACATGGAGAGGTAGAAAGCTAATGACTGATGGTAGAAAGAGAATCACCCGAGGTACTTTACAGCTTGGACATTGGAGCAATGTCTACAGCTGATGATTCCGTACGTTGCGTTGGGTATTGAACTTGACCTGTATGCTCCGACGGAATTGACGTCGGTCTTCTGGTACGTAACTTGTCTACTTGATCAGAAGAATGTCTTTCCTCATGCCTGCATGTAGGTACTTGGACTTTCTGTACGGATCACGCGTCCAGAGTCTTCAGTTCACATGGAATTTCTTGGATAAGATGAAAGAGATGATGCCGGAGAAGGAACAAGCGACCGAGGTGAAGCAGACGAGTGCGAAGGGATCTAAGAAGGGAAAAGGGAAGAAGAAGAGTAAGGGAGATAAGAAGAAGGATGCTCATAACGGCAAAGCGGAAGCATTGGACGAGAATGCGACCAGATTCACGCGCGAGATTGAGTACTGCGAGATGCAGAGAGGTGTGATGCGCGCGCTCTTCCAGTTGTTCTCGGTCTTGGAGCGCGAAGGAGCGATTCAACGAAAGCAGGCACCGTATAGTTCCAGTGCCATCCGCTTCGCCCACCGCTTTGGGGCGTTCCGACCGGTCCACTTTCCGTCGCCACTGGCGTACGAGGACTTTGTCCAGAACTCGGACTTTTCATCGTACGAGCCGCAGCTCGTGCGCAAGTCTGCCGAAGAGTGCTTCAAGGTGGCGAAGAAGCACGGCGAGCAGCTAGTGGGTCC
>JAADVB010000004.1:0-176801 GCA_023334545.1 Salisapilia sapeloensis
TCTTGTACTAAAAGTACGGAAGTAGTGTAAGACACTTGTGCTTTAGAAAGCAAAATGAGAACTGATTGTATTGAGGCTTAATCCGAATACTAGACTTAGCGTTTCTATATACCTACTAAATCCTAATACAATCTCCTTAACCTTCATCTTAGTATGGAAAGGTCTAACGACCATTCATGTTCCTTGTACCTTTGTATTTGCATCACATGCTCTAATACAAGGCCCCACTTCAAGATCCGGAATGTTACCCCAGCTTGGGATACATTCATGTAACTTCCCGTTACAAGTACCTTGCTTAATAACTCGCTAATGTCATTTTCGTGAAAATCTTCTTATCGCAGCTCGCTCTAATCCGTACGCCCCTTGTAGACTTCAAAATAGTACACTAATTATAAGCTAAGCTATTAACACATTATCGCTTTTTTATTAGATAATTGATTAAGATTTGCTTTTTTACATCAAATTTTTTGTCCCGGTCGTTGTACCAGAGACCGAGTCTAGGCCTCGCATTAAAAAGAAGATAGCCCGTAAATGCACCAAACTATTGCTGTGCTTAAAAATGATCTGTAGAATCAAAATTTAAAATTTGCGCCGTCCGGGAATCGAACCCGGGGCATCTCGATGGCAACGAGATATTTTACCACTAAACCAACGGCGCTTGTTTCACTCCAGCTATTAAAATTATTACAAGTTGCTAAAATATGCTAATAGACCTAACGTGTAATTGAGCGAGTTAGAAACGATTGGGCTACACGTAGCCTTCCTCTAGCATGGACAAAGATGATAAACTTTTGCAGTGTAGTACTTCTGAGATAATTTGAAATGATTTACGTTTGAACGCATGCCAATCAAGTTAATTTTACAGACAAAAGCTATGCATATACCATTATAACTGCGATGACGTGGAATGGTACTGTGATAGGTTTACGAAATCGAAGCCATCGACGTCATTACTGTCCTTGGTGTGCCACCAACCTATCCCATGCCATGGTACAGGCGATTTAAGAAAGTAGAAGACTTCTATCAGATCGCAATAAGCAAAATTATAAAAATCACCGAGCTATTTAATTTTAGTTGTGAATGAGTACGTTGCTGCTCGTCTAGTGCTTATTCGGAGCAACTCAATGAAGTTTCGTAGAAATAGTCTTTGCAGCTTGAACGTCTCTGTATCTTTAATTTGCTACTTTTTGAGGATGCTTCTACAGCCTACCCCTTCTGCTCGTTATTACTCAGGTAGCCGTGAAAGATGGACGCTACGTGATTACCGGCTTCCTCGATCCCCACGTGATATTTCCTCCACCTTTCACCAATGAAACATGCTATCTATCGGTGTAGCTGTGAATGTCACGGGGTTCAGGGCTGATAAACAGCCAATGTAACTTTTGTTACACGTGGTTGTGCGGCCTAAACAATATTGGTGATGGAACTCAGCCACCCAATTCTAAGTCAAGTGAATAGTAACATGAAGAGGTTTCTTCGTTGGAGTTAAAAACAGACCGAGAGGGATCCGGTTCCGCACTTTAATTATAAATAATGCTTGGAGTGGTCTTGGGAGGAAGAGTCGCTTATTTCGAGAAAGATCAAGATTTTTGATGAATAGAAGATAGGGATAAACGTAGACTTCGTTTTGAAAGCCTTCTTGTTGTCCGTTAAGTTATACCTGTCAACTTGAACAGAGTACTGTTGACCGGCATAACGCAGTTCTCAAAATCAACAATGTATCACGGGGGTGTCATCATCGTTTGTGTCAAATCTTCTCTTTTTCTTCAAAACACCATATGGCGATCTCCTCATCCATCACATACAAAACGCAGATCGATTGATAAAGCGTAGTTGACTATACCAAACCACCGCGGACTGTGACAAAATTAAGACCATGTCTTAAATCCTCTGCGCACAATAGTAGCATCACACCTCGAGTAAAAACGCCGTTGTAAATGAAATGGAGAAAAATCATTAGGCTCATTGTTGAGCACGACGTTGATGCGATCTACAATGCTGACCAGACTGCTGTATTTTTGAATGCATGTTCACTAACACCTTCGCTCCTCTTGGCAACAAATTTTCATGAGTCCATAATGCTGATGGGAAAAAGAGGACGTCACAAGTGTGCTTCATACTGTACCACATGGACGTAAGTTACTTTCGTTTGTCGTGGTCACGATCACACCTTCAACAAACCCTAAACAGTAGATCAAGAATCAGGCCAAACACCGCAATTTTGTTTAAAAAGTGAAAACCATGAAGGAAACTCACGATATTAATGATGCTAAAATTAATGCCAACGTAAAAGAGTTCGACTAGTGGTATTAAATACAATTCTCGCAGATATCACTTTGAAGACCGACCAGATATAAAACGCTATATTCTTGTATATAAAATGAGTTCTCGGATCGTTGAACTCCGAGGTTCAAACGTTTGCTGAAAGCTTACATGCGACTCCAATTTCGGTAACTCGGCTATATACAGTTATGTACCAGCCGTCAAATATAGCTTGAAATTACCCAGTTGAATTGGGTGCTCGACAGCAATGGCTTTAATGGGTTATAGAGCCAGCTCTTGAAGAGCGAGGTTGTGGTGCTGCGGATGCTTAAATTTCTTTGTACCACAATGGCGTGTGTGGCAAGTTTGTACTCACTGCACTGCATATGTTCCCAGTAGCTTTCGATTTGACCAACGTACTTGTACAGTCTGGCACAAACTGTGAGTTCGCTGGACATGAGCTCGTTCCAGCGGGAGGGACCGAGATGTTGATCAGTGGAGCTAAACAGAGCTTCGCTTGGAAGTAAAAGAAAGAGCGCGCACCAAGTTTGAGTCTGTAGAGCTGTGAAATAGCGGCTAATAACCGATAGCTTGTGACTTCGCAGACCAAACCCCCTGACAATAGAGCTGACCACGTAACACATATAGGACCTAACATCCGCTGGTGGGTTGATCGACACATGCCTACCCCTCTGCAATCAGTGATGGACCACGTCTGCCCGATAAAACCCTAGAAAAAGAGTTTGACACAGGCTTTTGAAGTACTTTTCCTGTGGACTCGATGTAGTTGGCGCCGGGTAGTACATACCAGCGTCACACCATATATTATTGATATGTCCATCTTTCTCCTCTTCCTCGCCCGAATATACAATGCTGGTTGGTATCCTTTGGACTTGGACGAGCAGAAATGTGAAATACAAGCGTCGATTCAGACGAGCTGGTAAAATATTGATGCACTAAACTGCTGAAGGAGCTTGTGTACTCAACCGCAAAATCCATCTTAATTATTGGCTTATCTACTGTGGCGATATTTCTAGCGTTTTTCCACTGAGCGTTTGTATGAGGGGTTTCAGACTTTGTAGGTGTGGGGCAAGATTGCTCCAGAGATGACAGTATCAATTGAAAGGGTCTTTAGTTCTAAGATACCATTCTATGCTATTTATAAATCACACCTATCCGTTCTACTAATCGATTGCCCCTATCAAGCAGCATATTAGCATTCATATTCATATTAGAGCCAAACATGTACAGAGTGTCCTTTTTAGATACGGTAATTGGGGAATTTAATGCATATTTATCAATTAGATACTAGACAATAACAACGAAATCGATTCTTTATTTTTAGTTTTACCAGATAGTGAGTTCATTTTCAATTCCCGTATGGGCTCCTCATGCTATTTGTGACGGAAGTCACAACGATAGCCCTTTCAACGTAAGAAAAGAGTAAAACGCGGAGTATGAAACTCCTGTACTAAAAGTACGGAAGGTGTGGAAGACACTTGTGCTTTAGAAAACAAAATGAGAACTGATTGTATTGAGGCTTAATCAGACTACTAGACTTTGAGTTTCTATATACCTACTAAATCCTAATACAATCTCCTTGATCTTACTCTTAGTACGGGAAGGTCTAACGACCATTCATGTTTCTTGTACCTTTGTATTAGGATCACATGCTCTAATACAAGGCCCCACTTCAAGATCCGGACTGTTACCCCAGCTTGGGATACATTGATGTAACTTCCCGTTACAGTGCGAAAATGTGATGCCCACGATACATCACACAGCAACTCCGTTGTACGACCGGATGCACGTTAGCTTAGCGGGCAGCTTACTATGAACTCGGTCGTATTTGCTGAAGGGTCGAGGGCAAAAGGTAGAACGTTCATGCATGATCGGAGAGATCATGCAGGGATTGATCTGTCACGGCGGAAGACCAAACTCTATAAGGCGAAGACTTAAGCTGTAAAAAGGGTGGTCGAAGCCAACAGGGGAACGTACGGAGAACTACCCTGGTTGTTGCGCAAGATAGAGGCTACTAACCCTGGTACTCAGTGCGTTTTACAACTGGATACGGTTTGAAGATTCTACCGAATGTTTGTTTGCCTTGGAGATGTCATCAAAGTGTACCACCGCTTAATTCCAGTAATTTAATGCAAAAGGACATTTGTGAAGAGTGATTATTACAACGGAATTTGCCTGATGCTGCTTGGAGTCGATGAGGATCGAACAAATCTGCCTCTTTCTTTCGCTCTTGCGCCAAAGGAAACAGTTGACAATTTCATTTGACTCTTTTTAAAGCTATCGAAAGCAGGATAAATCTGCCTGGGTTGCCTATGTTCGTTTACCGTGGAAAGCAACTAGCGGCTCAACAACGGATACAAGCGCGTGCAGCAAATTAGCACCGTAAATTCTGCTCTTGGCATATTACGGGCAATATTCTTGCTGCCTACAGTCATTCCAAGAACATGATTCTAAAAGCAGTGATTCTGCATCTACTGTCCGCCAGCCACTATGAAGCGTATATGTGTCTCATAAACGCAATTGACAGAATACGATAAGTCCCAAAACTAGGCAAACGACAGATTTCGCTAAAGGATTAATTGTTAAATTTATATTCGTCGAGCTGGGCTCAGCTCCGGAATTAATCGGACGCTGTCATGACGTGCAAGAAGGGTGCCTGTAATGAAACAAGTGATTATGGCGATCCGTTGCCGCTCCATGGCATCGTACAACTGGGAACACCGAAGGCGAAAACAACGTATTGATCATAGATGGTTTTCGCAAGCAACTCCCAATCGGATGTTTATACTCGCATTTGAGTTGAGTTAAAGGCTTGACTCAAGGTCGACTCGAGACTGCATCATCATTGTTGAACCGGAAGCTAGCTCTGTCACCCTATGCAGCGGGACTTCTGAAAAAAGACTCAACATGTAACGCGTCTTGTTGTGCAGTCCGTAAGCGCAGATAAACAATACAATGTGTGTTTCAAGAAACGTCGTGAGAGAGTGTTTAGTTTGAATATGAAGAACGCGACATGCACCCGGTGCTGATTGAGAGAACATTGCAATATTTCATGCTCGCATGTGCTCTGAACTGCATCGATTTCTAGCGACGATGGAAGCCAAGAAAGGATTGCAGATCTCTTCCCTTGTCACAAGTTTCCTCTTGCCCATGAGTCTTTGCTTATACGTGCTTAGGGAAACGGTTTTTAAATTAAAAGTGAGAATTTATTAGTTCTTAGTTCTTAGTTCTTAGTTCTTAGACTATGCCCTACCTTACACATCCTAGCCTATTCAGATCTCCCATAGACTTATATAGGATGATAGAGGTCATCTAATCATGCGTACCAACAAAGAACCAAAATAAACAAAGTAGCTATAGTTTCTAAAGAAGCGGTACACAATGCCCGTTACATCCCTCGCTATTACCTCAACACAGCGCTGGACAGCATGTACTCCAACATATCTGTTGTGATCCTTGACGGATCTCACCTTCCAACCGACGATGTCGTGAAGCCAGCCCCACAGTCCAGTAAGAAGGCCAACGGCCTTGTTTCCGAAGCGTGAGCGACGTCGGAAGCGTAGATTTTGCAGTGTCGGTCAGGGAACTGGAGGCAAAACATCTAAGAAACTGCGACCGAAGGACGCTCAATCGGCTCTCGATGAATATGTGTTGAAACTTGATGTGCACGACGAAGAGAGTGAAGAGGTCTCAGATCAGACATATTTCGATCGGCATGGTGCTACTATAGATGGATCGACTGTTACATCCAGGCTAGAAGAGATGACCGAGCATCTTTTAGAATCACCGAGGGGAGTATGGAATCCATATAGATGTAGGATTTGTGGTTCATCCACTCATAACTTCCGTCAGTACCAGGAAAAGCTTGCTCCATACGTCAATGACAGTGCAACGGAGCCTCAGCCAGGTGATTACGTCTTAGGAAGTGATGTCTTCGCACATTTTGCGGATATCGACACAGAATTGTTTGACACGCCCGATTTAGCCGAACCTGGTGTTCTACTTGAAGATATTCTAGACATACTGGTTGACTTCGTAAATCACGAGAGCCTAGAAGAGCTCATCGCTCTGGATTGCAGCGACGATGAAAAGTATTTAGTCAAAAGTCGCCTCAACCGAACTATAGCACACGCCCGTCAGCCTATCAACTGCCCGAATGGCAAAAAGAATCCTCCACCTACGGATACCACCGCATCCCCGAAAGCGACTACATCAAGTACAAATGATGACATTGAAAAGAAGGTGATTCCGACGTTCGTACTTCATGCGAGCTAGCAGCCAAACCGTTAAAGGATATACCCGATTGTATATCAATATTTGCGATGACGTCGGCTTGGACGACAAAACTTGAATGCGCGCTAGATCTACTTGCCAAGATGGAGATAGCTTCTGAAAAATTTCTCGTCAAGGTGGCAGTGATGGATTCATACGTCTCACCTCGCGTATGCTATGGCATCTAAGACCAAATGTGTGGTTAAATGAAGAGATACTCAACTCATTTTGTGAGTTTCTCGTGGAACGTTTCGAAGCAGAGAAGGTCGTTGCTCTCCCTTCTCAATGGTATACCGCATTGTGCAACATCGACAAAGATGATACCAGTGCAACAGAGATCAACTACGAAACAGTGTGTCAATGGCACACCAAACTTGTATCATGCTGTTACGATGTGAATTATGTAGTCGCTCCGATTCATATGAGTGCACACTAGATGGGACTGGTGGTCTCGATGAAGAAACGACAAGTTGGAGTACTCAACTCAATACAGAATGGTGTACTAGCGAGCACCCGACAGCAGAAGGCGATAAACCAAGTCTTCGCATTTCTGAAAGAGGATGCAAAGGTCAATAGCTGGCCATTCGACAGCAAAGAGAGGACTAGTATGAGTTTCACTGAAGCAATCCCACAACAGACGAACAGCTACGACTGTGACATATTTGCCTGTATCAATGTCTTAAGTGTTCTACTAGACAAGCCATGGGTAGATCCTGACGCCATCGACAAGTACGGTCACATATACATCTTTGCATGCATCATGACGGACGACATGCTCCGAAGCCAGAGGAAATCGTAAGAGTGTAAAATGTGGACTTCAAGAAAAGGCTGCTATGTATACTGTGACGTATGCGACGACTGGGCACACGCAGAGTGCACGCCTGAACGGGACGTTGAAAAGTATTTCCTGCACTCGTACGTGTGCACTCCATGTGGAGGCAAAGATCGACGCAGTAATTCGATCGAAGAAGGACTGCAATGATTCCACTTCACGCAAATCGATACAAGACGATCGATGAAGTCAAGGGATAGCTTGCGCACCCTTTCTCGTCAACATTGCTTCCAGAATGTGCACGACTACGCGCAATGCAATGATCATCTGTGTTTATCATCACCGGGTCAATGTACGAATAGATCGTTCCATAGACCTCTTGGGGGCCTAAAGACAACCAGTTCATTGCCTTGGATGTCGTTATGAACCAAGGTCCTGGGGCGCGAGCAGCAAAAGACATCTACGAGGGAGAATTTATCAGGGAATACACGAGTGAGGTCATGTATTATCAAAAATGCCTCATTTTGAGCTACGGGAAGAGATGACATACCACTAGAAATTGCTCCACCAGCGCCACAGCAAACCCACATGGGCCCTCTTGTTGTCAACGCCGCCAAAGCGGACAATATTACCAGATTTATAAACTATGCATGCGAGCCGAACACGAGATGTGAGGTGTGGTATGTGGATGGTTACGATAGCGCCGGGATATCCCCTCGCCGCGATATTGTGCAAGGCGAAGGGTTGACATTTGACTACGAAAATGTATGCAGCATTCGAGTCTGCCAATGTGTTGGATGTGCTAAGATGACAGAGTTAAAAGCGTTTGGATAAAGTTTATGTGATGGCTTCTAAAGCTTGTAGTTGATTTGCCCGTGTACATCTATGTAAAATGACTGCAAGTGTGTATTGGCGGACAGTGACCTTTACTCAGCTCATGTTATGTTATTGGATGCAATTTAGACGTATTTGCAGAAATGTTTCTTTCATAGCTCTCGGTAATTTATCTTACGACCTTTCGTGCTCATTTTAAATATAAAATTGTATAAATTTTTTATTTGAGGCATTCGCAAATTTGACCTCAAATTTGACGCCAATAGGTCATATTTATTCTGAATTCGACGTATCGGCGGATTAATCCGATGGCTTAAGCCCCCTTAGAGCTTATAGTCGTACTTTGCAAACATCGTCCAGACTTGGACAGGAAAAGGTGTCGTAGGTTGAAATTGGTTTGTTCTTTCAAGGCCGTAGAAAAGGAAATTGTGCACGACTCAGGATCTTAAATGGTTGTTGGTCATCTAAACGTCCGTTTTGGATCCAGGCTACAAGATCTTAAAAAATCGTTTCAACTTTAGCTTATTGGATCAAGGTGATTGAAACTCCTGTCTGCTTAATCTCATTTCTACTTGCACTTTGCACTTTCGTATCCGTTATGGAACGGATGCCAAAGAGATCTCCGTAGCTTAGCTCAGTAGGAAATTTGCTTTCAATTAAAAAAGACATTCAGAACTCAAGTGCTTTATTGCTTTGGCTCGTGGAACCTGCACAGAAATGCACACATATCTTTGAACAAAATCCCTGGCACAATGTAGCATTAGGGGTGTCAAACCTGCCTAAAAAGTGCCTCATTTTTCTTAGATAAGATTCTCATTTTTTGGCTCTACTGCTTTTAGTTTTAAATAAAACGAACCACCTCTGAAGGTGCTTCATCTTATTTGGGGACTGACCGATTCATGAGCGCTTGGAATACAACGTCCGATTATTTGGCAATTAGACACCTCATTATATTTTGCGATTTTGACAGGTTTGACACCCCCTATTGGCAACGGCTCCAGTCATCCATTATTTATTTTTAGTTTCACATCATAATTAGACTTTTTGCTAGCCAAGAACCAGTAGTACACGCTCCAAGATGCCTATTCACACCGATGGAGCTACGATCACGGAACGAAGTGTACGATCGGGAAAGCTTTCGAACGAGTATGAAGATTCTAGCGCGTCATTAGGCACAGAGCACCTGGACAACGATTATGTTACTCCCAAAAAGTCTGCAGTCTTGCCACTGCCGGTAAGTCCTAATTCGATTGAGAAGACGAGTCAACGCCCAGCGAGTCCGACTGCAGCTATCCCCCAAACCAACTTTTCGTTCAGATGTATATTCGGTATGTACGGTCCCCCGCTGTTAGCTCTTGCCACCATATCTTTCTTGTGGGTGGTATGGCTCATCACACTAAACCTATTTCCGAATGAAATTGCCAATATGTTAACGGATACTTCTGACTATGACGATGGAGAATTTTGGCTGATTGGAACGTCAGACCTACCAATCATGGTCTTAAGTGTTTCATGTCTAATGCTGATCGCATTGCTGTATGCAAAAGTTGTTATATTGCTTATCTTTCGGAGTGCAACCAAATCGAGCTTCAAGCAACAACATCGAATTGCTCGGAAGAAGTCATACTTTACCAGACTATCAATCCTCCTCCATCCCATCAACGATATACTAGATTATGAGGGGCCATATCGCCGTCTATGGGTATGCATCAGTCTTTACTGTATCAACATTTTGCATTTATTCACCATGGCTCATTGACTCTTTTCGTTAGAATATTGGACAAGAATTTTTCGACATTGCATTGCAAGCCACAGCGCTCTACCGACTCATGGAGTCAGGCTCGCTCGAACTTATGTATGCCTGTGCAGCATTGATATTCTGTAATTCAATCTCATATGCTGGACTGATACTTTGCGGGAGACGCGTATCATCCTTCTCCGAAGCTGTGATTGGACTAGTGTATGTACATTCTACCTTTATGGTAGACTCACTACTCACCATAGTCCTCTCTAGATTTGACTCGACGGTTGCCGTTGGTTTCCCGATGACTGCTCTTTTCTTTTGCTACTCAAGTTTGAATTTGGACCACAAAGTGCTGAAGCTAAATAATGAGGTCTTTCCGCGAGGATATTTTGGCCGTATGGCTCGACTCGCGGCTGATCCGATTGAAACAGCACGTTTCCTCGTCAGCTTTCACGCCCTTTGCATTCGTCACTTTTCCGACTTTGTTGTGCAAATAGCTCTGCACTTGTCATCTTCCTATCGTCTGATTCGGATCACGGAGACCTTAATATATGATGCTAGGTGCACCAGTACAAGCTCACAGCCAAAGGGTTCGACAACAGAAAAGCGAAAGCAACTAGAAGTACCCCGAATAGTAGCTATACTATTCGTAGCATGTGCTGCTCTTGCGTTTATCGTTCCGATGGAGGCAGTCCGATACTCCGAAGCCGCTTGCTTGCACCATCCTCAGTGTGTCATCTTCGCGTATCGCTGGCAAACGACTGACAATTGTCCTTGTCTTGGACTCGTGGATATTGGAAGAGCACCCAAGACCTATGATGAATGGCTGCAACCGAAGACTACTATGGAGACATTAAAAGAGCTGACGCGTTCAGGCGATCTACAAATATTAAAGATTGTAAATCGAGGTGTCAAGGAGCTCCCGGAAGAAATGGCTTCCTGTACAAACCTACAACAAATGTATGTGAAAGCGCTTGTCTTCATCTACCCCACTTTCTCACAGCAATATATAACACGAAAACATCTAGGTACTTGATGTACACTGGACTGACGGAGATACCTGAATGGGGCAACGCATTTTCGAATCTTGAAATATTGTACGTGAACTACGATTCAGTTTGTCGAACTATTTGATATAACTTATGATTATAGGCATATCGAAGGTCAAATGGATGGTACCAGTTTGGTTCATATTCCTGACAACTTCTTTGAAAATAAGCATCGCCTCGTCTTCCTTCATCTCGGTGTGCATCCTCATCTTAATAAGCTACCACCTTTGGATGGACTTGATAACCTGCGGACGCTAACACTTGCTCAATTTTATTCGCTTACAAGTTTACCATCGTTTGATAGCTTACGCAGCTTAAAGACACTTTTGATCGTATATACGCCAAAGCTGCGTTCTATCCCCAACTTTGGTCCAGGAGTTGATTTAAATCAGCTCGCTATTATATACCCTACTCCGCTCTGCTGTAACGGGTTTCTTGGGCAATGCAACCTGGATCATAAATATTGCCAAGCAAATCCGCTGACTGGATATTCGGCAGCGACATGCTTACCTGCTAATGCGACTACAGCAAATTCAAGGACATTAGAGCTGTTTAACCGATTCAACCCAATAGTGTGTCAGGTGCCAGAAGATCCAAACGAAGATGTTATATTTATTCCAACAGAGGAAAGTGTGAAGGTCTGTGAAGGTGTGATGTACAAGCAATGCTCCTTGGATGCGGGCTCCCCGCCTTCAATATGCTATAACCGCCGCTTAATGGCAATCTCATGCATTACTGATCCTATATTCATTGAACTTCGGAAGCAACAAATTGAGAAAAAGATCGGTCCTCCATGTGATCCAGACGTCGAAGCATGGCTAGGCTGCGAACTGTAGATGCTATGTATTGGCTGAAGATCATCGTTTAATCGAATAAATCGTTTAATTAGATTTTTCATGCATTGCAAAGAATATTATTGCAAATATATAATTAATTACATATTCTCTATCGTCGAAGTTTGAAGGCGAATTTTGCCTCGTGTCATCTTTTCAGCTAGACAAGTCGGAGCAATTATAAGGATATTTAGATGTGCCCTTCCTTGCTGAAGCATAAAACACCTGTGAATACAGATAGATTACTCTACACACTATTCTTACTTATGAACCGACTTGAGCAAAATTAGCACAACTTTCTTTCATCATATGTTCGAGCCTTCTTCGTGATCACTTTAATGATCCAAGCTTTCAATGACATGTCCGTGCGAATATAACAAGCTCAGTTTAAATTGAAGTTCTTACGAATGTGTCACTCGTCATGATGGTGGAGCTTAACTCTATCTTACACGCAATCAGAATTTAAATACATTATCTTTGTTGTTTTCTAGATACTCGTCGTCAATAGGCATTCCCCATGGCAGTTGCACCAATATTAAATCAACAATGTTATTTTCGGAGATGAGGAGCTATCTAAAGCACAAACGCTCTAAGATGGCTATTTGGTGTGAGTGCAGATAAGCGACGAATGATCCTGCGATCACTATTGCAAGTATCAGAAGATTTAAAAGGATGATGGCTCCATCCAAGCTTACACGAATGGTATTTACAATGGCGTGGCAACCACAAGAGTGTGAAGACTCACAACAACGCTAAGCTAATAGCCTACGTGTACACGTTGTAAAAGTTCTTACAAGCTATTATATGAACGAGAACGCTTGGTCCTTCGACCGTAGTAGCTGATGTGATTGCCCTGAAGAGAAGGACCCATCAAGTAAAACTTGACAATGAATCTTCGACTCCATGTAGGTTTCTAAATGTTCAGCTTGGCTTACCATTGACTTCACATATTGTCGAAGGGACTTTGTCCGATTGCGAAATGAAAAGTGGAAATGAGTAAAAGATAGAAGAGCATAAGCTTGCTTTAAAGCTTTATCTGACGACACTCTATATATCCTCCAATTGTAGTCGACCCCCGCTATCTAAACAAGCATGTTCTTAGGAGCCAAGACGATACCTATATGAGGGCTCGAATGATGATGTTGATTAAATGGGGAGTCTGCACTTCCAGCCCACATTCGCAAGGACGCTGCTCCTCCATGTCGTTTCTGCATCACTGTTTCATTATTATCAGATTTCCTTCCATCGGCATGGACCCTTGTCAAATATCCGAATTTCTGTCGTGCTTTTTCCTTTACTCGAGCACGCTGCTTCCACTCTTTGATTCGGATATCTTGCTCCCGCTGCTCCCTCATGTCTGACAAGAGCCTTTGAGTGCGTTCGTATCGAAATTCTCTCTTACTCTTACGCTCCTTGGCCTCTGCGGCCGCCAATGAATCATTATCATGCATAAGCGGCTTTAGCAGTCTAGCATTCGTCGAGACAAAGCGGTCTGTCTCTGGGAGATATAATGCAGAGTCGGTAGCTACACCGTTTCCACCATATCCTATGCGTGTCCAGTCAGTCCATTCCATCCTTTTGTATCGGAATCGATCTTGGGACACCGCTTCAAGCTCGTTTAACAAAGGCGGGGCTTTCAACCCGTCCATAGTTGGCGAAAGACTTGGAGATTTCTGGAGGGCAATTTTCGCGACATCTTGGCATTCGATCTGCTTTTCAAAAATTGGGGAAGCAGCAATGCGCTTGGCAAGGTTTTCTTGCATGCAACCAGACGCTAGATCTTCTCGAATCGCTATCGCAGGAGTATTTGCATCCGCAAGCGCTTTTGCTCGTCTTGCAAAATACTCTGGATCAACCTCTTCGCGAGGTGTCGATGGAGCTTCCACTTTTTCCCGAAGACAAGTTACTTCACGAGCTCGAGCCTCACCGATCATATCAAATGCAGGCTTGCGGTTCCCCATGGCAAAGTATATCGACAACTCTCGCATGCTGAGTTTCTTATCACCATCTCGATCAATGTTTTGGGCCAACTCTATAGTGTCTTCGTCTGATATATTAAGCTTTAAGAAATCTTTTCCAAGAGCTTGCTGGAGCTCCTCGTAAGACAAATAGCCATCAGCGTCTGCATCGAATTGCTTAAATGCATGGACAAGTAATTGCTCCACTTTGCCGCTATGTACGGATACTTGATGACCATGCTTTACAAAAAGCTCCCTAACAATGCGATCTCGAAGTTGATTCATTTTCATTCGAGAATGCGGCGTGAGGGGAAGCGGTGGTCGAAATTTTAATGCGCACGATGAGCTTGGGTCATATGCTACGTTCGACTGCGACGATGGATCAAAAGAACTCACATGCTCTTGATCACCCGTCGCGAATAAGTTTACAAATTCGTCAAAGGCAATGGCATTATCACCGTTCGCATCTGCCTTCCGATAGAGCAGTTCCAGCTCACTTCTTGATAAATCTATATCGCAGACTTCAGCCATCTCATGGAAACGTTGGATGGATATTAGACCATGGTTCTTTGGGTCAAAGGCCCTGAAAACTGCCCGCATCGATCCGTAATTGCTAATAAATGCATCAGAAAGCTGTTGGCGATACTTTTCCAAAGCTTCATCGTCTACCATGGACGACGCCGAACCAGAAGCATCTTGAAGGTTATCCATAGATGCCCGTGGTAATTGAGGGACACTTCGAGTTCCATTTGATGATAACAATTGTCGGGTAGTTTTCCTTGTCTTATCTTTAGAGACGGAGAGTTGAGATGTGGATCCGCGACGCTGCACTCCAAGGCTCTTCAGCTCACTCCGAAGTGAGGATGTAGATCTCGACTTGGACGCTTTGACCAGATCCAAGTTAGACTCGCAAGTCCGCATAATCGCGTCTGAAACATTTAGATTTCGTGCAACATTAGCATTGCACTCGTCTGCGTCGCAACTTCCATAGCGCTTGTGATGATGGTGACGATGCGTGTGCTCAAATGAGTGCTTGGCGACATTCGTCACGCCCACTTGGATCCGTTTTCTTTGTCGGAATGACAGTTGAGCATGAGAGGTTCCCATGGTTGGCTTTCCACCTCGTCGAGTGACTTCCATCTTTGACTATGGCCTGGGCAGATCTTTTCACCATGCATAAGAAGCGATGGGTCGAAACCTAAAAATATCTTTTCGTACTAGATTCATTTGTCATTAACATCGCTTCTGCTACTGAACGAGCACGTTTCTGCTATAAGGAGAATATTCTAATTTAATTTTCTTTCACTCCCTGCCTTGAAGCTCTTTCTTCTACAACCTGGGCCAGACAAAGATCTCGCAATGTATGATCGCCATAGTAACCTGACGATCCTTTGAGCTGAATGCAAATGCGAAAAAAGAAAAGCAAAATTCTGCTTGATCGTAGCAAAGCACGACAGTCATCCAACTTTAAAAACTTCTAGGTAGACACCGTCAGCTATCTTGTCAACTTGGCTATTGTTTTAGTATCGAAGTAAAAGTAGCGAAAACGAAAAATTCAACAAGTTGCCTCCTAGCTCTGCAACGCCTGCTCCAATGTGCTTTCTGTCTTGATCGCCTGTTCCCGTACGTCAATGTCACTCTCCGTCTCGTCATTCGCCAGCTGCTTCACGATCTCCAAAGCGCTTTGGGTCATCTGTGCATCCCCGAGCTTTGGTGCCAGCAGCGCTAGTGACCGCAGCGCTCGGAAACGGAGGTTGGGCGTACGGCTCGTACACTCGTCGACGACGGCTTCCACAGCTTCCCGCAGCTTGCCTAGTTCCTCTAATTGCGGCGAAAGTTCCTCCAGCGCCCTCAGCGCCGTCACTCTGCTGTGGAAAGTACCACGCAGCAACTGAGAGACGGCAGGAGCTGCTTGGCTTGAAAGCCATTCCTGACCGAGCGCCTTGACTAGCAGAGGCAACCGCTGGCAGCACTCGACACGCACTTCGTAGACCGAGTCGGTTAGCATGCTGAGGAGCCCAGTGGCAAAGTCCGGTGCAATATCGCTCTTGTTCGACTCGCGCTCTGCAAATGCCGACACACAGTGCACGTACTTGAGTCGGACACGCCAATTCGCCGAGTCCTTGAGACTACGGATAGCAGGTAGCGCCAGCGACGTGATCGTGTCGGAGGAACTGTCACCGTGTCGAGCCATCTGCTCCAGGAGCGTTGCTCGAGTCGTCGGGTCCTGGGCGTCATCTAGGAACTGAGTGAAGATCGGCACAAGGTCCTCATAGCTGTGGCCACTGATGAGCGAAAGCGACTTGCCGAGCGACTGTGCCAGCGCCAGTCGAACTGCGACCGACGAGTCCGTCGCCAGACTGTACGTCGCCGGGAGGACGGAGCGCACGATCTTTGTCTGCGCTTGCTGCAACTGATCGTCGCCTCCCTCCAACGACAAGCGCTCCACCGACTTCTCCACATCCATGTCGGAGCTTCCGTTCTCTTCAGATCTGGCCAACGCAATGAGCGCTTGACCAATGGGGTAGACGTTCTCAGCACACGTACGACGCACCTCGACAGTCTGATCTCGTACCATACCGACAAAGTGATCCACGAACACGTCCGTGTATTCGCTACCAAACACACGCAGCAACTCTGGCAGAGTGCGAGAGGCCTCCAGACGTACCTGCCATGAAGAGTCCGAAACGTACGTGTTCACCATGGGCACCATTTGGCAATACAAGAGTCGAAGTGGTTCGCCCGACGGCTCATCGCTAAAGATGTGACCCAAGTGCCGAGCTAGCTGGACGCACGCCTTGACGGCGAATATGCGCACAATGTCGTGACTGTCGGTCGTCGCCTTGTCCAGCAGCTGGACACTCCATGAGGCAATGTCTGCGCCGGCAGCTTTCGCTAAATCAGCAATGATGGCAGTCACAGCGCGTCGGACCAACGGATTATCATCTCCGCATAGCCTGTCGAGCATGCCTCGTAGCTGAACCAGGACATCGCCGTCCATGCAAGGGTAAAGTAAAGGCAGTAGAGCCACTGGTACGATGCGAGCTGTGGGACTGGCGCTGACGCTGAGTCGAGCGACCATCGGCGCAAAGATCAGACGCACTTGGTTGTCATTGAGAGACGCAAGCAGCAGCTTGTACGCGCTGACCATGACGTCCCACGTGGCGTGGTTCTCGATGATGCTCAGACTCTCTAGGACTTGGAGCACAACAGACAAGAGCAGCTCATAGCGACTTCGGAATGCCAAGCTCTGGTCTTCCGCTGGGCTCTTCATCACCTGCGCATGCATCTCGGCACAACGCTTGGCCAGCCAACCAAAGAACTTGATGGTCCGAATGACCGTGCTTTCGCCCTTGTCTTCGTATTCGTGGATGGTCGCAAAAAGGTTAAGCAGAAACTGCCGCTCTGCGCACATGTCTCCTTCCCGCTCTTCCTCCATGTCTTCCGCTTCCTTGAGTAGGACCGCATCCCATTCCACAAGAGGTGGCAGCAGTCGGTCCAACGGATCATCCTCGTTCAAATCTCGACGAACACTGTACCCACTCTCGTTTAAGTACTGGAATAGAGCTGCTGTGACGGCACGAGGCAGGACGAGCAAGGCTCGATGCATCTTCGCCTGCAGTACGCGGAAAGACATACGGTCCTTTTCGGCAATCGGCTGCTCCGTCTTCGGCTGCCGAACACTAGCTGTGAGCTGTCGACGTAGCTGTTTGTACGTGTCGGACGGAATTTGAACCAACTCCAGGTGCAGCGGTCTCTCGGCAGTCTCGATCAATCGCAACGTCTCCTTATGCGTCAGTCCCGTGATGCTCTCGTGGTTGATCCCAACAAGCCAGCTGCATTTCTTCACATCTGCCTTCTCGGCAGCACCGCCAGGCTTAATATCCACGACAATCGTACGTTCCAATACATTCTCGACAGTCAGACCGAGTGGCCCGGCCGGAATAGTGGACGTGTAAGGAGCGGAATGCATGCAGCGGAAGCCGTCGGACGGATCGTAGTCGCTGCCGATGATGTCCCGAAAGTCGCTTATTTTGCGATTGTCATCCAGGTGCTCGTCCACTGCGTTATCCAGGTTGAACTCGTGCTTGACGAGTAAGTCCACGACTGGTTTGATCTCGACAGACGAGTCTCCAAGCGCGTCCAGCATGGAATCCACGTGATGAATGAGCAGCTGAAGACCGTACTTTGGATCGACTTTGCCAACAACTTTCGACGGACGCTGCTCGTGTGCCTCCATGTCCACATCTTCGTCGCTCTCCATTACTTGCTTTGTCTGCTCTAGAGGACTTTCAAAGGGTGTGTCTCCACCACTCTGCGGCGAAAGCGACGGAGACGGCGGGAGTCCGTTGCTAATCTCCGGTGCCTTGCCTTCAGCTTCTTTCAGAGTTACTTCTGTGACTTTTTCCATCGCTGCCGACGCTTCTTCCATCGGCGCCGTCGGCGGAGAACCAGGCGCTGGTTGCTGGTGTTCCGGAGCACGACGGAACCGCAGCGTAGACGGCACTGGAACGGACGGTAGACATAATTGCTCGACGATGGTGGCGCAATTGTGCGGCGTGATGACCGTGTCACGGAACATGAGAAGCACGTCGGATTTGAGGATGCCGTGCGCTGCGGCAGCACCTTGTGGATCGACTGACTGGACGACAGCACGCCCAAAGACGTTCCCGATCTGCCACTTGAAGTTCTCTTCCACCATAATCACCTCATAGGTGTCTGGGCCGGTCAAGGCCTCTGGTTCATTCGAGGATTCGTGTGGAGTGACAACTGGAGAGTTTTCGGGAGTTGACGGAGGCGTCCGAGCTGCATTTGGACTCAGCGGCGTCAGCGGCGTCAGGTGGGATGGAGAAATAGGCTGTTCCGTAGAGTCTGCTGGTAGCTCTTGGGTGCTGGTGGCAGTAGCAGGGTCGTGTCCTGGTCCCTGTAAGTGTACAGAAGTTGTTCCGTTGGGTGTATGGTTGACGGCCGCACCGTCGTCTTCACCATTCCTGGAAGAAGCAAAAGCATCGTCTCCACCGTTCTCAGCAAAGTAGATTTCAACTGACTTTTGTAAATTGTTTTTCGACCTCTTGAGCAAGTCATGAATAGTGTCAAGTGGGACTTGTCCGCCGAGGAGGTCGTTCAACTCTTTGGCAGAGTCGGTCCACTGGTCCTTGCTATCAATACGTTTCGCGTCTTGCTTGGCGTCTTCTTCGCTATCTTTTACGCCGTTCTGACCGGCATGCCCATTTGCTGCCTCTACCTGAAAGAAGAGGTCAACAGCTTTATTCGGGTCGTTATTCGCTTCCTTGAGCAGCGCCAGGATTCGGTCCTTGGAGACACCGGCGTCGTTGGGGCCGAGGATGGCTCGGATGGCTTCCACCAGACTCTCCTGCTGTTGATCCATGATTTATTCTACAAATTTATCGTGAATGGGTAAAAATGATATCAAGTCGAGCAATCCACGCACCGATCTTGACCAACGTCTGGATATACGAGTCTTGTGCGTTTCAAGAGAAAGTTACAAGAAAGGTGGGCAGGGCAATGTCGTTCCTCCGGTGCGGATGGGCTAGAGAAACAGTCGTGAGAAAAGTGTACGCGCTGAGAGGAGGGAGCGTGTGCTGCTACTTTCTCCGTCCTGCTTCAGCGCTGGCTTCGTGTGTTTTAGGAGGCGTTCTCTTGATTTCAGACTGCTCTTATTGGTACAATATGAGACGGACCGAATGATAACGAAGCGCCTTGGGGCTCGAGCGCGATGGATCCAGAGCTGCTAGTTGCAACATCGCATGTGTATCTACAGAGCACTCTTTATAACAAGTTACCATAGGTGGAGGTACCCCGAGAAGGTCAACTGACCCGCCGCTTGTGGTAGCCTAGATGGTATCATTAGTCGCATCAAGCTGTCTGTTAAGGAAACGTTCGTAACCAGATCGGGTACAAAACGACCGAAAGCTGACAGGAGATGGCGGGAGTAGCGACGGCGCTCGTACGTTCTTACTACCACTAAATTCTTTTTCTAAAGCCATCTAGATGCTAACACGTTCACTGCATGATCCTAATCTACTAATAAAACAGGGCGACAGTCTCCGAGACAAGGTACAGAATGCCAAGATCCTCGTTGTCGGCGCTGGTGGCATCGGTACGTGCTTTGCGCTTCCACTTGAATCCTACGTATTAACAAATCACATACGACAGGATGCGAGCTACTAAAGAACCTTGTATTGAGTGGATTCGAGGATATTCACGTCGTGGACCTGGACACGATCGACGTTTCCAACTTGAATCGACAGTTTCTCTTTCGATCCAAGCACGTTGGTCAGCCTAAGGCGCTCGTGGCAAAGGAGGCTGTGGAAAAGTTCAACCCAAAAGCACGCGTCACGGCCCATCATGGCAACATCAAATCGCCAGCCTTTGGCATGAGCTACATCGAACAGTTCTCGCTCGTCTTCAATGCGCTCGACAATGTCGATGCTCGCAAGCACGTCAATCGCCTGTGCCTAGCGACTGGCAAGCCCTTGATCGAGAGTGGAACGACTGGATACTTGGGCCAAGTGGCTGTGATTAAGAAGGGAGAGACCGAGTGCTACGAGTGTACGGAGAAGGCGACACAAAAGGTGTATCCTATCTGCACTATCCGCAGCACACCTGACAAGATGGTCCACTGCATCGTATGGGCAAAGGAATTGTATAAGTTGCTATTCGGTCAAGCGGACGAGTCCATGCTGTATGAGTCACCCGACGGGGAAGACAAGTCTGTCTTTATGCATCTCGTCAACCGTCCTTCCGAACTGTCTTCTGATGACATCAACGCTCTGCTTTCGTACGCCAAAGGCGTGTTGCAAGGACTCTTTCATCTTGAAATAGATAAGAAACTGGAAATGAACGAGTACAAGACGGCCGCAAAGGTGCCTCAGGCTCTGCGCCTGGACTCTTTGATCAACGACAGTGACCTCCAAAATCTCCAAATACAGTTGGAAAAGGAAAAGAACGCCGAGAAGGTTGACCAAGTGTGGGACGACCGAAAGGTCTGGAGCAAAGAGGAGTCTGCTCGGCGCTTCCTCTCGACCATCGTCCGAACGCTACATGAGAAAGGAACTCGAGAGCACGTGGGGTCTCTCCAGTTCGACAAGGACGACGCGTTGGCAATGGAATTTGTTGCTGCAGCAGCTAACCTCCGAGCAGCCGTGTTCAGCATCCAAACGGAATCCTTGTACAACTGCAAAGGCATCGCAGGCAACATCATCCCTGCCATCGCCACCACCAACGCCGTCGTGGGCGGACTCCAGGTGCTCGAAGCCTTCCGTATCCTGCGCGACGAAAAGCCCGTGCGTGAAAAGTGTCACTTTACCTACTGCAATCGGACGTGGGACTCTCGAGGCATGCTACTGAATCCGACGCAGTTGGGTGCGCCGAATCCCAAGTGCCTCGCCTGTAACCAGCAGCTTTTGGAGCTACGCATCGACACGACGAAGACGACGTTGCGAGAGGTCGTGGACAACGTTCTGAAGAAGAAGCTGGGGATGAATGAACCTGCCATCAGCATTGGCGCCAATACCATCTACGAGGAAGGAGAGGAGGCAGAGGCAGCTCTGCAGCAGCACTTGGGCAAGAACCTCATGGACTTGCCTGCGGGTGGCGTGCGCGATGACGTGGTGCTGACGATCGAGGATTTCTCCCAAGACTTTGAGTGTCGACTGCGGATCCTCCAAACGCCCGTCGAGAGCTTTGGTGAAGAGGCGACGGAGCTATTCCAGCTCGGCGGCGAGCTCCAGGCGACGCAAGCGGACACGACAGAAGAGCAGGCGGACGATCAGGACGAGGATGATGAGCTCTTAGAAGTCTGGGACGACTCGGTGGAAAGTGTTGGAGAGAAGCGTCCATGGAAAGAGCCGCCGAGCGTTCAAAGTCGGAAGAGCGCTAGAACGACGGAAGGATAGTCAACCGGATGCTGGTACACCCTCTTTTCCGTCTTGTACTTTTTTCCACCGTTTGAACTTGGATCTTTTCTTTGCCCATACGCTACTCGTACACTCCCAAATTTTAAACTGACATCCGCGCCGAAGCTGCCACCACGAGAGGGAAAAAGGTCGAACGCCGCTTCACGCTCCTCGCTCCAGACCTACCTACATGCCTCGATCGTGGCAGGCCAAGACGCCCACGCCCACGACAGTACAAGAGCCTACCATGGACGCGCCACAGTCGCCCAGGAGACGACGAAAGTACCCTAATAAGCTCAAGGAGGCCACGCGCAGAGCCAAAGCCGACGCGCCCCGCCGAAAACTCTTGTCGCCGTCCGACCAACCATCCACGGAACACATTAAAATAGGCGTACACATGCCGGAGAAGGTGGAGGTCACGGACGACGACGCGCCAATGCACAAAAAGCGACGCAAGCAAGGCTCTGCACCGTCGACGCCGCAGGTGGCGTCCTGGCATTGGAGCAATTTAGACGTCTACTTTGACTCATGCACCACGCGACACGTCCAGCAATTAGCCTCCGTCCGGAAATCCTTGGCGCAGACCGTTTCCACGTACCGTCAGTCGGCACATTCACTTGCAGCAGACGAGACAACTGGAGTGGCCATCGGTCGAGATAGCGACTTAACTTGTCTAGAAGTATACAGGTCTCCGCGTAGAGGACGCAACTATAGGGATGTGTGGGCAGAGTATGATTATCTAATAAAGGAGAAGCGAGAGGACGGTGGCGATAGTGTCTCGTTAGATCAAGTGGTCCAGACCGGGTCGGAGTTGGTCCACGGCTATGACGACGATCTCTTCCAGTCGTACATCGACCGTCTCGAGCACCAGTATCAGCAGACGCGTACAAAGGGTCCGGAAGACAAATGTGGTAGAAAGCGGAAGCGTCCGGACGTCACCAGTCCTCTAAAGCAGAATAATGTAGCTATTCAGGAGCAAGGACTGGACAAAGACGTTTTACCCAACATTCCCTCTTCCTGTCTTCACCCTGCCTCCTGTGGAAGATGGACTGCACCTGTGGCTCTCGATCCATGCCATGTCCATCCGGCCAGTTTCAGTCGCTCTAAGAAAGCTCGGTGGCAGGAAGAAGTGGTACAGTCGACTGATGATAATAGTACGGATCCAAAGAGTAGCAAGGTCGACACGACAACCTCCTTTGCAGATAAGCCCGCTATCTTTGGAGATGCCGTAGAAGAAGACGAAATTTCTGTCGCCCTTCAGCACACCATTTCCAAGCTAGTTCCTCTGTCTCAAGTCCAGTGGCGACGAACTCAGACGCTGCTGGAGCGAGTGCAGATGTCCTGCCAGCTCCAGCAGATCGAACGAGAGGAAAAGGAGACAGCTCGCAGGTTGGAGAGAATGTACATGCAGTTATTCCCACCAACCACACCTTCAGACAATAACACTTCACAAGCAGCGTACGATTTAACGGCTCCGCGAGACGCTGGACGGTTATCAGATCCAAACGTACCGAGACCATTGGAAATTCGCACGACGCCACAGGATGTCATCGAGTACTGCGGCAGACTCCACTGTCTTCACGATTGCGCATTACGACCGGCGGTGGAGGCGTCCATTGAATACGGTATGAGGCTACAGGTCGGAGAAGAGTTGGACGTGCTGGATCAGAACGGCAGTTGGGGAGGCGCGAGGGTACTCGATGTCTATCGCCAAGCCCAGCTGCCAAGGTTTGTTCAACTCCGTTTCTATCAGCATCCGAGAGAAGCGCTTGAGTGGGTGAGTGTGGCCGACGCTCGCTTGCTTCCGCGAGGTGCCGCGTGCGGTGCCATTGCGTACACGTTACCGACGACCAAGCATCGAAAGGAGAAAGTAAAGTTCGATGAGGAGTTGGCTAGAGCTCTGCAAAAAATGTTTTTGAAGAGGAAAGCGGACTTGGTGGAGAGGCAGGAGCGTAAAGCAGCAAGCAAAAAGATTAAGAGTAAGAAAATGTAGAGCGTTGGGTTTTCGCTCGAGATAATACACTGAGATTACGTGAGAACGCTGCTGTCACTTGCTGCGATGGGTGCTTGGCATACGATGCATACTAATTTTTTAATCGTCTGAACGACACGAAGTAGCACAGGAACATGCGAACGAGTCCTGTCCAAAGCACTTCGAGTGATCAGCAGGAAGCCGACGTCGAAAGCTCACGAGCATACCATGTCGTCAGACAGAGCAAAGTCGACGACGCATCACCTCTCACCGGCGCTCTGTCCTATCTAAAGCCACGCTGGATTATCCTCAGTTACTCTGCAGTCTCGCTCAGTACTCTTCTTCTTCTCTTCTACTTCAGCTTCTTTGCGTCAACAGTCGACTCCAAAGACGGATCCCCATCCCACCCCGAATGGCTGGACTGCCGCTCGTGGGCCTATGGAGATGACTGTGGCATCGATGGCGTCGATTGTCGACCATTCGAATCCAAATGGAGTAGCTTTCGATGCCCTTCCCGTTGCTCCATGAGCGGAGACAGCTCACTTGTGGTGTATGGCTCCCATCCGTATCGCGCAGACTCGAGGCTGTGTCGAGCTGCCATTCACGCCGGGGTCATCGGATCCAACGGCGGCTGTGGTCTGTATCGATTTGCTGGACCAGCCAACGCTTTTGCGTCGTCCGAAAAGCACGGCGTCCAAACTGAACAAGTCTTGTCATGGTTCCCTAAGACTGTTGAGTTCCAAGCGGCTAGCAGTAGTTTCTGTACTGATCTATCCTGGTGGATTCTGGCCGTATCCATCGTCCTCTTTGCAGGCTACTCTTTGGTCCCACAGGCAAACCCTCTACTACTCTTCCAAGCGCTGCTTGCATGGGGCTTATTCTACGTCCGACTTATCGGTCAACCAAATAGTATAGACTACACGAGCACCATCCTAAATAGTTTTGGAGAGTCGTTTGTAGTGCTTGCAGTCGGCTACACTCTGTACAACCTCGGTCCGATACACGTGTTCAGAGATTGGGAAGCACTCTCTGGAAAGCAGAGATTACTCCGGTGGGGACTTTGCTATGTGTTACCATACCATGCTCTCCTCCATATGAATATGATCGAGTATGTGCCGTGGATGTCGTTGGGGCTTGGTGGGTATGCAGAAAGTCACGCGAATGCCGGAACCTATATTCTGTACTCTATCCTGGGCATCCTCTTCCTCATGGCACTCGCCTGGTTTATCTTTCGCATTTACAAAGCCAGCCTTTGGAAAAAGTATACTATCATGTACGCGATTGTTGTGGTCAGTGTCCTCCTCTCATGGGCTCTTTTTCCATCTACGAGTTTCCATTTCCACCATACCATGTTCGGCGCTTTTTTCCTTCCGATTACTCGGTTCCCAACATACCAGTCTGCTATTGCACAATCGGCCTTGCTAGGATGCTTCATCCAAGGGTACGCGGCATGGGGCTGGACATCGTACTTGGAGATCAAGCCGACGTACTTGACAGTACCTGTGCCCGAGCAGGAGCCAAATACGACAAACATATCAAGTCATTCGGTCGTGATCGAGTGGGAGACTTTGGATGATGTTGTTGCGTACTCGCTGAAGCTGAACAATGTTGAAAAATATCGAGGTGTCGATGCGAACACCACTTTGGATGGTCTCGAGCGAAATATGACGTACTATATATCGGTCGCGGGGATTCTCGAGTATGGTGCCACTGGCAAGTACGGTGAAATTGGCAACTTTTCGACGTTAGCGTGAGTGAATCGAAATTAAAGACTATAAGAATAAGTTTTGAAACCAAACAGTTTTCCTATCGCATCGACAGGTTTCCGCTTCCGATAGACATGGAGACAGTTGAGCCTACAGTACACTTGACAAGCTTCATTGCACATTTGACTGTGTCCTCTCTACAGCATTGGAATCGAAAATATGATCGTTACTTTTATTGGGTCATGCATGGATTGGCGTAGTAGAGAAGACCACTTCGTAAAGTGAATACTTCGAGGCTACGATGAGCATGAGTCAACGCACAAACGTTTGCATTTCTGATAGAAAACCTCTGCTTTTAAATGAAGAGATGGTATACAAAAGCCCCAATGACAGCAGATATCCATCAAAGAGAGCTTCCAATTGCTGGGCAAGCGCCTGGATGTTCAATCTGAAACGTGACTCAGAGTTCCTCGTATCGTTCCAGACTTGCCCCATTCGCACTCACTTCACCAGCGCTAACTTTACTGTAGTCTTACAGACTAAAAAGCTTGGTTAAGCCTCCCTGTAGGTGTAGTGTCCATCCAAGCAGTTTTCCTATCGATGGTAACCTTGATGCCAAGTGCATTTTTAACAGAAACTTGGGCTGATGGTAAAGTCCCTGTTATAAAATGCCACTGTTTAAACTTGAGCATTAAATTGTCGAGAAGACAAATGTCCAAGGTGTCCGGTGCTTCGCTTGCAATTATTGCCGTCACACTGACGCTGGTGGCTACGCCATTGGCTTTGTGGACGTACCAGCGCTCCATGTACGTTGTTATTGATACACTTGACGCTTGACATAGCGTAATAGAGACGCCAGAGCCTGATAATTGTGTGCCGTTCGATCTGACTGGCAACGTAGGCAGCGAAGCGAGAAACGAGAAAAGCTAAAGCTACTGTACAAGGTGGAGAACATCATGGCAGAGATAGCCGTCCGCTTAACGCAGCTTGAAAACGAAGTGGAGGACTTTCTAGCCAATGAAGGCAGCACTGAGCCTACTCCGGAAGACGAGGAATCGGCGCTCAACTCTTGTACGATCCTCCTTGTACGATTATAAATAGGTGTAGAGTCTTATTTAAATAATCTTCGTGCTAGACTACCACTTTGACTCGCAAGGTCGAAAGTTGAAGACCAAGTGGGATTCGTACGATGTCGATGCCGAGCTGAAGCGTCTGGAAGAAGAGGAGAGAGAGCAGAATCCCAGTTCCAATCAGTCGAAGCGCTCACCGAGGGACAGAGAAAAGTTACTGAAAGCTGCTTGCGGTCTTGAACACGAGTTTGAAGCTGTTCTAGAGTTTCTGGATGGAATCAGTGGTGGCGATGACATCAAGAAACAGCGCAAGGCCGTTGTGCTCAAAATCAACGACGGTTTCCTCCCTCGCGTCGATCACATTCGGAACATGCTGCGCCCTCAGGAGTAGGATGAACCGACAGCCTTACGCAGTCGTAGCCCCGTAGACCTCTGGCAAAAGAGAGAAAATTTTCCTAGCTCTTTCATACTTGTTCTGAACGTTGCGTTAACAACTATGTTTCGAACGGACACAAGCCATCCAGACGAACGCATGCCACGGAGTAGGAGTAGAAGCCGCAGTCATGGGCGATCTAATCGTAGGAGAAATCGATCGTCGGAACGCAGAACGCCTAGTAGATCTCGCTCCAGGTCTATAGATAATCGTCGAGGCAGATCGAGGAGAAATGACAGCCCATCACCTCGACGAGGCAGCTCGAACCGTTCTCCTGACCGTCGCAATCGGTCATCAGATAGAAGTAGAGATAGTCGAAGGCAACGTTCTCCACCTCGCAATAGCCGATCTGCAAAAGAGAGTGGCCGGAGCCAGTATGGCCCTCAAGATGGTCCACGACGCTCTTTTCGGACGGACTATGACGACGATCTCTTTGAGGAACGCAAACGCAAGCGAGACGCAACTCAATTTAGTATCTGGAGCGACATTCCAAGTCCTCCTCCAATGAAAAAGCCGACCGTAAAATCTGTAGAAGCGAAACCTGCTCCGGAGACCAAACGACAAGCTCGATCTCCGTCTCCGTCCTCCGCGTCTTCGTCCGACAGCTCCAGTGACTCTGAGGCTGAGCGACGTAGACGCAAACGTTCACCCAAGAAAAAGAAAAAGAGATCCAAGTCTCGACGCAAGTCGAAATCCAAATCGAAGCACAAGCACAAGCGTCGACGTCGTCCATCGACCAGCAGCTCTTCCGATTCAGAAGCGGACTCGGACGATTCCAAGAATGAGTTTGCTCCGGAACCAGAGGCACAGGACGAAGCAGAAAAGTTCAAGACGGCAGTTCAGGGCAAGGAGCAGGACGAGGACGAAGATGAAGAGATTGGACCTCAGCCGTTGCCAGAGTCGCAGCAAGTGGCTTCCTCCGTCAATTATGGTAAGAACCTGCGTCCAGGAGAAGGTCAGGCTATCGCCCAGTACGTGCAGAAGAACATGCGAATTCCTAGGCGTGGTGAGGTTGGCTGGAGCGGACAGGAGATTGAGCAGCTGGAGAACTCTGGCTACGTCATGAGCGGCAGTCGTCATCAGCAGATGAACGCAGTCCGATTGCGGAAGGAGAACCAGGTGTACACGGCTGAGGAGAAGCGTGCGTTGGCTCTTTTGAACTACGAGGAGAAGCAGCAGCGAGAGAACCAGATAATGAGCGACTTCACGCAAATGCTGCAGGACAGACTGACAAAGAAGCACGGGTCGAGACTTGTGGAAGACATGGAGCACGATGCGTCTGCGCAGCCCAAGGAATAAGCGTTCAAAATGATCTTTTTTCTTTATTCTAGTCGAACTGTTGGATGTAGTCCGAGGACCATTTTCGAGTCGTGCTGTCCATGCACGAGTGGACAAACTCATCGATCGGATGCACGATCAAAGGGATGACGGACAGTCCTAGCACCGTCGGCCCCCACTTGCGTAGTACTGGAGAGCTCTTCAAGGTGCGCTCGGCGACGAACGAACTCGCAGCGACGACGCGGTTGATCGCAAAGCCTGGAATACCGACACTGGCAAAGGACTGCCAGACTAGCGTGTCAAAGGCGGCGTCTGCAATCGTCAAGTTGCGCTTCTTTTCCGAGTATCCGTTTTGTTCCGCCAGCTTCTGAGCTTTCATGCCCTTGTCGACAGTATCCCCCACTACGTAACCGAACGCCAGCAAATAACTAGGCAGCACTAGCCGAGGAGAAATCGGCCGGAAGCTCTCTCCTAACTCATTAGAGTATCCTAGGTACCGGACAAGCGAGTCTCGCCATATATCAGGCCCGTCGCTCTTGGCCTTGTCCACCACCGCGCTCTCTTGCATGTTTGTCAAAATTGGGTGTTTGCCGAATCTTTTCTTTGTCTCGTAATGGTGGCCAAAATTACCATGGTCGACTTTATTGACTGCATAATACTGATCAGTGTAAAGTGGAAGAACGCAAGTGTACAGGATGGTGCCGAGGGCAGCGAAAGAGACCGTTCGAGTCGGCATCGTTGGTGGTGGTGCCGCCGGAATTGGTCAGTTTGGTAGTGCTCAAAGTTGAATCTGATGAAATTGACGTTGTGCATTAGTGTCGGCCAAATGTCTGAAGGAAGCTGGTCATGATGTTGTCGTCTTTGAAAAGTCTGCTCACCTCGGCGGGATCTGGAAGTACGAAGAGAAGCCTGGTGGAGACTCTGCCATGTACAAGGTGCACTCGGCATACTTATAATATTAAATTGCTCCTAGTCTCATGCTTGACAGTCCCTGCACACAAATTTGCCGACGGCAGTGATGCAGTTGCCCGACTTTCCGTATCCTAGTGACATACGCAGCTACCCTTCACATGCGGATGTGCTGACGTACCTTGAAAACTACGCCAAGCATTTTCACGTGGATCACCTCGTTCGCTTTCGCACAAGAGTGTTGTCAGTCAATAAGGACGATACCGGTAGCAAGTGGAAACTCCAACTCGATTCAAACGACGATGGCAATTACGAGGAAACGGTCGACAAGCTAGTCATTTGCAATGGTCACTTTTCAAAGCCTTTGTACGCCCCGCTCGAAGGTATTGGGCACTTTAAAGGAACGACGGTGCATTCCCACGAGTACCGCACGCCGGATCCCTACGTCGGTAAGAGCGTCCTGGTCATTGGCAAAGGACCTTCTGGCCATGACATTTCGCTCGAATTAGCCAGAAATCATGCGTCACAGGTATACGTCTCGTACAAGGAGTACGATCCAGAGGTCGACGCGCCACACATAAAGCCCAGCTATGAGCCTCGCACACTCAAACCAGTAATCGACTGCATCCAGAAGGATGGATCGATCCGCTTTGCAGATGGCAGTGTTCTTGACCCAGCACCGGATGTGATCATTTATGCCACTGGATACCTGTATTCCTTGGGCAACCTCGCTCCAGAAAAGCTCTTGTATCCTTCGCTTCCAGTGCCGACATCCAGCGATAAGATCGACAGCGAGACGTTAAAGGAACTCGACCGCGTCAGTAGAAACAACATGGCTGTGGCTCCGCTCTACAAGCATTTGGTATCGATTGAAGACCCGTCCGTCGCCTTTGTCGGGCTTTGTGTAAAGGTGCTTCAATTCCCACTGTTCGAGATGCAGAGCAAGTGGCTCGCATGTCTGTTCGCGGACGAGATTTCCCTTCCATCCAAAGACGTCATGTATGATGACTTTTTCGAGCGCATCAAGAAGTCGGTATATCCCATGCGACTGTTCCACCACCTTGGCGCGAACCTCATGGAGGAATACCTGAGGTACGCCTTACTTTCACGTAGCTGCATGCTAGGCATCTAACACTTCGTAGTGAGCTGGGTGACGAGTGTAAGTACCCATGGAGCACTCTTCTCCAGCGCATATTCGTGGACGCTGCCATTCTTCGAAGAGATAATCCGTTCGACTACCGCAGCGCAGAGTACGTCAAGGACGACTCTACTGGTGAGTACGTGCGAAAGTTCTGTCCGAAAACTGGCACTGGAGACAAGGAGAACGAGATGCAAGTCAAGACGATCGACGGCAACTAAGTCAAGACAGGAATAGACGAAAACAAACCACCTTGTCACTCTTAGCTCAAAAGCCTACAGTCTCGACGTTGTTTCTACATCACGTAGCGGCTTCAGGAATTCTGTCAAAGCAATCTTCTCGCTCGTCAAGTTCATCGGATTGCGCTTCGTAGACTCGTACAGAGATTCGTACGGACGACCGTCGTACTTGCCGAGCGTCGTGTTCAACTGCTTGTCGGAAAAGTTGAACGCGTCCACGAGTCGAACGGCATGCGGACGAATGTCCAGCATCAGCTGCTCAATCACTTGGCGCATGTCCGAGATCTCGTCCGGGAGAAGCGCTCCACTCTCGACAAACTCACCCGCGTCCTCTTCGATCATCGTGAGCGCCAGCAAATGGCAGAGCAGTCGCATCACTCGCATCGTTTCCTCCTCATTCTCAATCGGCTCTGGACTGAGCGTTCCTGCATTCTCCACAGCGTTGGCAAACTGACTAACAAGCATGAAGCTACTGTAGCTCATGCTTAAACGGTAGCAATCCACAGAACATTTTTGGATACCAGCAGCAATGTCCTTGACTCCGCCAATTCGCCTCTCGGCTTCTCTCAGCTGATACAGGAAGCGCTGCTGGAAGGAACGAACGTAGTGTCTAGCGTTCCGCCAGTCGCTTTGATAGCGCTTGGTCGTGCGAATGGGCTTGTCCAGGTGACGCAGGAACTGCATCTGCTCCGGCAGAGGCTTGCCATCTCGGTAGCTCGAGACAACCTTAAGCAAAGCACGCGCCGTCTGCAACGACAGCATGTAGTTTTCTCCTTCCGCCGTCACGAGCTGCAGACTGTCCGTCAACGCCACAGGGATTCCTATTCGCCGTGAACATTAATTACAAGATCGTACAGAGACAAAACAAGAAACGTACCACTCGAGATGAGGTAGCCATGGCCTCCACAAGCGCGACGAGCTATCTCTAGACCAGCACATGCCATGTCGGTCGTCAGCACCTTTAGTCCACACGTGACGGCGTGACCGAACTCGAGGCTAGTCGTGTTCTGCTGCGCAACCTCCGTCGACAGGTCCTGGCGGAAGTTATCCAGTTGGTTTCCACATAGAGTAATAGCATAAGAAGCAGCAAGTAGAGGCAGTAGACGACGTTGCTGCGTCTGGTAGTCCATAACCGCGACCTCTCGCTTCTCTTTGACCGTGTTGTCATAGCCCTGCTTACGAACGCAAGAGTATCGGATCGAGATGGTGCATGCTTTCGCGAGAGCCATACCAGAGGTACGGACGAAGTTCATGCGGTTCTCCAACATGGTAAAGTAGAGCAGAGAACGAGGCATCTGGGGATTCACCTTGTAGACACCGTCTTTCGACACGCCAGCGATGCGCATCGCCATGTTGTCACGCGGAATGCGGACGTGGGTGAATCGACAGAATCCGTTGTCAACATTGTTGAAGCCGATCTTGGGGCCAATGTCTCCAGTTTCGACGCCAGGAAGACACTCGTGAGTGTCCAAGTCACGCAGCTGCACCATAAAGTTATGCACGCCATGGTCACGTCCGTTAAGAATGAGTCTAGCATAAACGATGGCACAGTTCGCAGTCTTGGCAAGAGCTCCAGGCCACCACTTGACTGCACTGAGGCTTGGCGAATGGATATCGAACTCATCCGAGTCTGGCAGGTACGTCGCCGTCGTCTCCAGTGCCCGGACGTTGGATCCGTGACCAAGCTCCGTCTGGGCGTAGCAGCCGATGATGCGGAAACTCTTCGCGAGGGGCTCCCACTTTTGACGCTGCTGCTCCGTGAAGAGCAAAGAAAGGTTCGGGATGAAAAAGTGGATGTGCAAGTACACGGGCGAAGAGCAGCTCGTGTAGCTGTACAGCAGCTCCCGCAACTCGGTCGTGTCCTCCTCATTCAGCTTGTTTTCTTTCGCAATCTGCTCTAGACGAGCTGCCATGCGCAGGCCTAGACGGTACTTGTCCATACGAGAGCCCAAGTCGACCTGCTGATTGTCAAAAGTCGAGTCTTCGAGGATGAGCGGATGGAGGCGCTCTAGCTTCTCCACGATCTCCCTGCTCCCATACAAGGCGTAGGTGAGATCGCGAGTGGCGACTTGACTGCGTCGGCGCTCCTCTACCAGCTCCATCGTGCTCCGTGCTACAGCTCAAGTTCACAAATGAATTTGTCAGGATATGATGTGTTGACTCGACAAGATAAAGGCACCGACTACTGAGTACTTTAGTCAGGATGTCAGTCGTGTGGAAGATACTAGTTGGATCATGCTTTGGTGGGTGTTTATAGACGAATGAGGATTTAAGAAGACTAGTTTCTGCTGTGATGCTATATCTAGACATGTTCCGAGATCACTTTTATCCATGTTGAGTATCAGATACTTTTGCTGGTTGGTAACTCTAGTAGGGCTTCAAAGACGTGTTCAGGTTGAAGTTCGAGCAGTTTACGAAACCTGACACGAGATACTGCTTCAAGAAGGGGTTGATCGACCTCATATAAGACACTTTATTGTCAACTACAGGGGAAGTGGCATTGTAAGCATGTACCAGTGCGGATATCGATGTATCAGCGCGCCTAGACGAAATTAGATGCCTATAGTGCCGAAATCGGCAAGTTGAATTGCAAATGAGACGTAGAGCTAACTGTACGGAAGCAACTAAACTGCTTGAGAAAGACATTGGTGTTACGAGCAATGCAAAGCTCAGTAAAAAAATAATAAAATTATTGTTGGCCATTAATTGCGCTCGAAATACTCTCAAGTTGTGGACAAGACAGGCCTTCTTCGCACCGGTTTGGCACTAACGAACCAAATGCATTTGCCAAAAGGTACATGAAATGAAGAGTACGAAAAGAGTGAGTTTGGATTACAATGTCCACTTCCGTTCCACATATCCAGTCGTGCTCGCCGATCATACTCCTAACGGAAATTGCATGTATAAATCCTGGATTGGATTCTATAGGCTTCGGAACTTTTAGAATGGTTGAGCTATGGATTTGGGCGAAATGTTCGCATTAATCAGCAATATGTACCTGATATCTCCGCTCAAGAGCCATGCCTTGCCTTTGACACAGAAAGTCGACTACCTCACACCTTGGACCAGAGTGCGTTCATCCGTAAGCCAAAACGTTAACCCAGCTTCAACACTCAAGTCAGGATATCCACTGCGCTATGCATTTGTTTGGCTATGTACCTCTCTATCGAATCAGCTGTACCTGTATTGCGCTTAATCTAAATAAGTAAAGGCTTGGAAGATACTCTAGTTGCAAGGCAACAGGTCCAACGGATGTTGTAGTTGGGTTGAAGTGTAGATCTTGAATAGTCGCGAAAACCGAACCCATCTCCAGACATCTGTGACTTGTCAATTGCCCGAAAAGTAGAAAAGATCTATGGCGCATGTGCATAGTATATGCGACCGTCTGCGACCCAACTATCTCATACAGAGCCTGTCAAACGGTACCCCACACTATGCCGTACAGTTGGTGAGATGCAGAGTCGCGGTGAATAGCCGCAGCAATTCGATTGTCCCATTGAAGGAGATATGCCTTTCTTCCAAGGGACATGCACTGTCATTTCATTAGCTACACTTACGTACTTGTGACGGATAACGCCTACCATGAACCCAAACTCATGAACCAGTTTCCATGATGATAAGTCATTTCGGATTTTGCTCAAACTCCCAACAATATCTATCTTATTCAACACAGCATGACTATCTACGATCGCTTGTTCCGTCCACACGACTCGCATCGTTCTTCTCTACCGGATCTGAATGTCTCGAAGAAAGCTCCATCTCCATGTGGGAAGCAAACGTCCTCGATCTCAACTTCACCCATACTATCCGCAGCTCGAACTGTATCTGCGTGCAGTGATGATGAGGTAGCGAAACAATCGGATCCTCCAAATGCCAAGAGAGCTGAGCAGATGAGATATGTTACAGTCTATGTTTGCCATGGTGCTAGCACGGGTATTACGTTCAGGACATGCTCACGCACCAACCTCCCCCAAGTAGAATCAATTCAAGAGAACAGCATGCTACCAGGAATTTCACTACTAAGCATTGGCGATTACCTCGTGTCGTTTAATGGACAAAGTGTGCATAGCTCGAGTGTATCAAAAGAAGAGCTAGAGTATCTTCTCGGAAGCTCTGGTGTACGCCCAGCAATACTGCGGTTCCGACGACGGTCCTCAAGTTCATCCCCAGTCCGTTCAAGCACCCCCACCCTCCAGGAAGAGAGGCAGCTCATAAGGAAGGAGACACGCATGAAATATGAAATGCGTTTGAGTCACATCTTGTATGAGGAGCATCACTGCGATCTTGGCGTAGAGCTGGAGCTGCAGTGTACTCGGGCATGGTACCCCGTTGTCAAGCATGTTTCTCCAGGTGGGATCGCCGATCAGCAGAGCAAGGACAATCCGGTTTTACCAGGTCATCTCCTGAAGGGAGTGAATGAATATGATGTCAACAGTATCGGTGCAGCAACTGCGCTGAAAGTGATCAAAGCTTCGCCACGACCGCTCGTCCTGACATTCATGCGTCCGAGTAGTCCTCAACACAGATCAAGACACAGCTTGGGTGTATAACTTTGGTAGAAACAATAACATCAAAATTTTGCCTTAGACTACGTTCAAGTGTCCACTTCTGCGTCGTTGATCTCTACCTGATCTGCCCCAGTGCTCTGCCGATTGGACATATTCTTGTTGATAACCCGTTGGACTTCTGAATACATCTCGTCTAAGACAGGCAAGTCTTGCAAGTCATTTGCACTGAGTCCCCTGGACGGATTCAACCGCCGGCGCTTCGCGTACTCTCGTTGTGCAAGCCACTCCTCGCGCTCTCGCTCTTTCCGCAGTCGCTCACTCATCAAGAATTGCTCATACTTGCGCACTTCTCTCGTCCGCTTCTTTCTCGCAGTCCGAATTGCCTTCTGCTGCGCCCGGTACTCTCGGATAGCCAACTTGCGCTTCTTCTGCAGCGATGTGGTCTCTCGAGACTCTTCCAGTTGCCTTTTGATCGAATCGAAGAAGGCTTCGACTCGCGGATCTTTTTCTAACAGCATTCGATGAGTCTGCAGTGGCACGAGAGCCTTCTCCACCTCCGATATCTTGCAAAAAGCAGCCTCTCGCGATGCCAAGCCGTCCATTTTAATGACAACTGATCTGTCTCGTGACACCTTGCCGTGGTACTCGAAACGATACAGCGGGGTTCCTGTTTTCTTATGCTTTCGAACGCTCACTCGCATCAGTCGCTTCGATGGAACAGTCTCATCCTTTCTTTCTATCATGCGCTGGTGGCTTTTGTACACTTCGTGCAGCTTGGTCACTTGAGACTTAATCGCATCTTTCACCCAGCTCTTCCGATGCATGCGACTGCTGACAGTAGGAATTTCTAGCAGCTTACGGTGGACAATTGTAGTCAGTCGGCTCACGACGTAGTCGTCGGAGATGACGTGGGTGCTTGGGAGGAGCGACTGGCATTCTTCCATGAAGACCTGCCAGTCAAAGCCGCGCAATAGCAGGGTTACATACTGCTCCACACAAGCTCTTTTGCCTCGAACTAAATGCCGCTCATCGCCTACAACGGAGTCCTGTACTAGCTGATTCATGTACTCCTCTACAATTACAGCCAAGGCGATGGCAGCGGACTCATCCAACGAGCCCACCAGCTCTTCCACCTCGGAGATTTGAAGACTGGCGATGTGCACCACGTAGTCCACAACAGACTATCAAAAAGTTATAGAAATATACATCTTTAGATATGTCAAAGAGCTTACATCTAATGGTAGAGCACTATCACGACCTAAACAACGTCCAAAGACACACGGTTAGATCTTTACCGTCATTAACAAATAGTAGAGGATGAAGCGTAGTACCTCGTTCATAGACAATGTTGTCAAAGGCACGCTCCAACCACTTTGCTTCTTTTGGGGGCGTACTGATCTGCGCCCGAAATATATATTTATCATGTTCTAATGTACTCAGATACTCAGATACTCGAATAGACTTACCAACGTTGTACTCGGCTTGTTATATCGCTCTTTCGCTTCAATTGATTCCATCATAGAGATGCCTCTAGGCCCGACTACGGGCACGTTCGTTATGCGATGGGACAGTCCCTTTTGAAACTCATACGGGATGATCGGATCTTCCGCTAGCTCGTCCTCCGCCTGACCAACCTTTCGGTCGTAAATACTGCTGATGGTAGGAAAGCCACCACTTTGTCTTATTTGCGCTATACGCTCTGCTCTCGCATCTTTTTCAGCCTTCTTCACTAAAGCTTTTTGTTTCTCGCGTGCAAATCGAAAGCAGCTACATCTCGCATCCACGTCATCTTCTTCCACATTGCGTCCTTCGAGCTCTTTCTGGTGATACACACAGCGGCAATGGCTGTATACAGCTTTGCTCGGCTGGCGACAGCCTCGACAAAGAGGACATCGATGCTTGGAAGAGCTCACGAAGCAGTCGCAGGCTCTCGACTCACGACACATCTCACTTGCAACGTCCTTATCATCTCGATCAACACTTTGGCATCGGCAATGTCTTTCCATGCACAAATGACATATGTGGCAGCTTTCCACTGACCCACAGGCGCAGCCATTCACACGCTCCATTGCGTACACTCAAGCTATCTGTTTCGTGACTGGAATCAGTGTACACTTTGGCTATATATTTCCTGCTTTATCAACGTAAATGGGTAGAAAAGGTATAAAAATTTTACGTTTATGCATAAACGAAATAAAGAAGTTTAAATAGACAGAATGGGCGTTTGGCAAACTCTTGATCCCATTTGGAGTTTTCGAGAAAACCGCCGGAAGAGTCGAGCTGAAAATGGAGAAGCGAGGGAAGCTGCGCTTGAAGACACCGGGCGGCAAAGGCCTCAAGCCGAGTGCGAAAAAGGAAAAGCGTAAGCACAAGAAGAGTAAGCAGAAAGAGCGCAAGGAAACACAGGTCGACGACACGCCGACTGACGGCAAAGACCAAGCGGAAGAAGAGGACGAATTTGCAGGCTTGACGCCAGCTCAGCGCCGACACGCCGAGCACCAGAAGAAAAAGGTACGGTTGAGTCAAGTGTCAACACTAGTATAGGTCACTGACGTAGCTTTAGGAGGAAGAAGAGATTGAAAAGGCTGCGAGCAAGACGTATCGCGAGCGTGTCGAAGAGATGAATCAGTACTTGAGTAACCTGACAGAGCACCACGACGTTCCAAGAGTATGCTTTACTAGGTCCATTCATCTCAATTGCACATACTCAGTAACGCGTTGTATTCTAATAGGTATCCGCAGCAGGCAACGGTTAAGTCCAATATACTTGTGCATTTAGAACAACAGAAATAGAGCCGCAACGTTCTACTGGGAGCAACTCCTGCCTCGATCACTCGTCGTCTTCTCGGTCGATCTCCGGAAGCTCCTCATATTCAATACACTGCTCGTTGTGCGACCAGTTGCGCATCTTGCTATCGCCACACGACAGGTAGAGCTCACACAGGTGGGTAAAAGTGCTGTGGCAGCTCATCGGGTTCGTGTGCTTGCACCTGATCTCCTGCACCATACCTCCGAGCAAGTCTACTTTCGGCACAATGTCCGTCTGCGGCTTGAACGTCAGGACATTGTCCCGAATGGCTTGAGCGTCTAGGTCGAAGCGCTCTCGAGAGTAGAGGAGTCCAGGTCCGGAGAACGAGACTGCTCTGGCATGGACTTTAGCGGCGACCATGGCGGCGATGGCTCCACCCAGACTGTGACCGGTGACGACCAGGTTGTCTCCCACTCTCTCCTTGACCTCTCTGACGTGCTTTTCCAGCGGTTCGTACACTGGCTCTGGCATGATCCACGAGATGCCTTTCATGGATAGAAGACCCACGACAAAACTGTTCGGTAGTTGCCTCAAAAATGGCACAAAAACGTTCATGACTTGCATGATGGTGATGCCGAACCAAAAATGGAGGTCTTCTAGCGCGTCATTTGCACTCGCAGTGCCTCGCACACTCACGACGGTCATGTTGAGCTGGTTAAAATAGATCTCCATCCACACCTGGTGGTCGTGGGGGGCCTGATGGGCCACGTACGTGTAGTTGGCGAGCACCGTGCCGTTCACTCGGTTGTCCAAGGCCACCTGCTGCACCTCGGGCGTCTGTCCATAGGCTGCGTCGGCTATCAGTGCAAAGTCCAGGACGGACAGCCCATCGTAGTCGAGAGAGCAAGCTGGGTACTCGGCCGTTTGCCGGTCCAAGTCGATGGTCAGGCCTTTGTTCTTCACTTGTTGCTCGTTTGGCCGATCGTTAGTTTCGTTCAACGTAGCGTTGCCTGGAGGTCCGAGCTTGAAGCTTCCTCCCGTCGCAAATGTCCCGACGACGATAGACGAGAGGAAGAAGACGATGGAGAGGACGACAAAGACCGAAATAAAGTGTCGGAAGGTGCGGCCAAAGACCTGAGGGAAGCGTCTTTGGATGACGGTGGCGAGCATAATGAGCGCCACGCCCATGATAGGCCATCCAACCATGAGCTCCACGAGTGACACGAGTGCTGCTGCGATGACCACTAACAAAAGGATGATGATGCGCCAGTTGTACGACAGTTTGTTCCAGGGATTGATGACTCGCCAGCTGAGACGCCAGTCTCTCATCACTTGAAAGCATCCCCTCCTTCTCCTCCTCCTTCCGTCAATGTTGGCTGGGTTCTTGCGTTCAATGTGACTCGTCGGGTCTCCCAACACAGGTACCCCATCGGGACTGGACTCTCGGTACGTTTCTCGTCGTGGCTGTCGTCTGCAGCAAATGAGATCTGCCATGTACGACAAGAGTCCACCTCCTACGTGATGGTAAAAGCGAAACCCAATGTCCAGGAGCCACAAGTTCTCCGTCCGGCCTGACTCCTTGAGCTCTGCAACTTTGTGTCGTAAGCGACGTCGTCGTCGACGGTAGTTGCTGACGAGGATGCGCATGCGGCGGTTGCGACTGCTCCAAAAGTGCGTGATGATCCAGAGCACGAGGTAAGCCGTGATGCACCAAAAGCCAGTCTTGATGTACGCCGTGAAGGCGCTCGAGGGACTCCACGTCATGAAGAAGCGGTACAGGCAGGAAGTGATCGTGGTGAGTTCGAAGACGACAGGGCAGATTAGGTCAGCGAGTACGAACGTCGTGACGTCAATCGGTGGCCCTTCCTGTCGAAAGATTTTATTCAAGAGCAGCGTCGCTTTGACGGCTGCTTTGGCTCGACGCCATCGACTGCGTGCGCTCGTGGCGCCTTCGTGAGGAGTCCTGGACATTGGCAGCATGTTCCGCTGGACGTCCTGCATCTTTTCAAAATTGGCGTCTTCTTCGTCCTTGTCCTCATCAGTGAACGGGTCCTCCTTTTGCGATTGAAAGATGTGGCGAAAGAAGCTGCAGCATCCACCTTTGCTTTTTCTATTGTCCTCATTCGCCTGGCTACTGGTGCTGGTTTGGGAATGTAAACTCCGTAGCTGTGGCTTGGATGGATCGTAGAGATTCACGGCGTTGATCTCCGCCCGATGGCGCAGATAGTGGAGGACGATGACGAGGGCCAGTCGAAAGTTGCGAAGAGACCCGTCAGTTTTCTTGATAGCATCCACAAAGAAACGAACGCCTTCCTGGAACAAGTAAGAGAAGAGGAGCATGACGACGGGGAGGAAGACGAGCAAGAGGACGGCGCGTAAGATGTAATCGTCGCTATCCTTGGCGCTGGGTAAAAAGATGGCAAAGAAAATTTCCATGAGCCACGTGAAGGAGACGATGATGATGACCATGAGCACGAGGAAGGACAGGTAGCCGAAGCGAAATTGGCATAGCGCTCTGTAAACAAGCCAGAACAAGTAGCTCTTCCGGTGCATGTTTAACTCTTGCGTTCGCCCTTCCATCGTCGTCATGGTGCGATCCTTGTTCCGGAAGAGTCCATGCACTTTCGTCGGTGGCGCGGGGGAAGCCGAGCCTGCCTGTGCCTCGATGTCTGTCCCCACTGGCGTCGGTTGTGCCGAGTGGAAGTGGCTAGTACCCCGATTCATCATATCGACCAGTCAAGCAGTGAAAACCAAAGGCGACAAGGCTTTATTTGTAAAAACGCCACGATAAGTAACTTCCGTATCTCGTGCTGTCCTGTTGACCTCGTTGCTCGTGAGTGAGACCTGGCCGAGTCCGTGAAGGCGTAAAGTAGGTTCAGCTTGGTTTTGTTCTCGCAACGCTCTGGTTGCCACATCACGGATGAACCCGACAATGGAACACACTTGGTACAGTCGGACGAAGCAGACTGACACGAAATTTCAAATCGACTAGCCCATCGTGGTGGGGACGCATGATGGTTGATAGCCGCTCTCCTACACGCACAGGAACTACTGAGTTGCAATTATCGAATGCTTCTGGGCCTATAGTAGTAGATAAAGGTAAGAGCTCCCACACGAGTATGAATGAAAGGGGAAATTTGCCACCCCCGATTAGCATCATGAAAAGGAACCAGAAACAGAGCAAGGATGGGCAGACGGTTTGCAAGTTATCGTCCAAAGAAACATATACAGGCAAACGTGTTCGCTTTAAAGCCATTTCTTCCGACCATCCTTTGCGTCAATTGAGCGAGCATCGACCACTTGCGAGACACGACAGCCGAGCTGCGATTCGTCGCCAATCTTCCAGACAGCTCCAAACTGCACAAGACGCAATCGGTAGAACGAGAAGTTGGGTCGAAGGTGCCCCCAAAGGTTCTGGAAGTTACAATTATGAACGCAATGTCCGAGCGGCGTTGCAGAGATCCCTGTCAAATGTCGATGCGGACTTAGAAGACAATGAAGAGAGCTCAAGCGAGGACGATGAAGAATTGGAAGAAGTAGGGGACGACTTGTCTGTGGTACCGGAAAGTGGATGTAGCACATGGAGTAGTCTATCTGAGGACACTTGTGTCAATAAAGACAAGATTCCAGCGCACAAGAGGACCAAGTCCATTGCCTCTCCGATGCAGTCCACCGAGACCAATATTATCGAACCTGAGGATTGTCAACTAAGTCTCGACAAAACGAAATCGTCACCTCCGATGCATAGTCAAAGTAAATCCGTCTCTTCGTTCGGGTCGTCTTTGCTCGGAGCAGTGAGTAATGTGGCAAACTTTGTCCAAAGCACGGCCAAGAATATTGAAACGCAGGTAGAGAGTGTCTATTCAGAAGTACAGGGTGCATACGACGAAGCCGTACTGATAAGCGACGGGTACCATCCATCACTGTACATCCCACCACAGAGCGTGGCGGCTTCGATGAACGTCCTGAGCACAGACTCGTCTCCATTAGAAGCAAGTGAGAGTCCACCAGTAATACCCGAGATAAGCGCCTCCCTGGAAGAACGCAGTCTTCATGCTTCTTCATCCCTTCCTGCTCTTGTTAAATCCGGTCTACCAGTGACCAATTCGATGCATTTGGCGAGAAACAACTCGCTTCCAACACCGCCGCATAGCTCCCTCGGACAAGTCAAGGTAGACGCAATTTTGATGCGGCATCTCCACCTCATCCAGGGTCTGCTTATAGTCGACGAAGAGTCGATTTCGTTTCGGCCGGAAAAGCTGTTGGATGAGTCGGGTCGTACGATTGCAGAGCCAAACGCTCCACATCTAACCCCAGACGTCTACCACTTGTTCTTTAAAGTAAAGGAGTGGAAGCTTAATGATGTAGAGAGCGTGTATCGCCGACGGTATTTGCTGCAGTCTAAAGCACTTGAGATCTTCATTCGCTCTGCGCGAAGGGGATTTTTGTTTACTATGGCAAAGGAAGACGTGACAACTGTGTACAATGCAATAGTATCACATGAGCCGCAGTTTATACATCGGCATCCGATATTACGCCGTTTACGTAGTCCAGGCAGCCTCTTCCGGAATTCCAACATGACGCGTCGATGGGTCAATTATGAGATGTCGACCTTTGACTACCTCATGTGGCTTAACCGAACAGCAGGGCGCACGTACAATGATTTAGGGCAGTACCCTGTCTTTCCATGGGTACTCGCAGACTATGAGTCGTCCACGCTCGATTTAACTCGTGTGTCCACATTCCGTGACTTGTCTAAGCCTGTGGGGGCTTTAAATGCATCACGACTGGAATCTTTCACAGAACGCTATAAGCACTTTGACGACCCGGACATTCCCAAGTTCCTCTACGGCTCTCACTACTCCCACGCCGGAGCTGTCCTCTTCTACCTCCTTCGCCTCGAGCCGTTCACTTCCTACGCTATGGCCATGCAAGACGGAAAGTTTGATCATGCAGATCGGATGTTTCATTCGATTCCAGAGACCTGGTACAATTGCCTCCACGATCTGTCCGACTTAAAGGAGCTGACACCAGAGTGGTTTTACCTGCCCGAGTTCCTCTTGAACACTAACTCTCTTGCCTTGGGAACGCGTCAAGACGGTGAGAAGTTGGGAGATGTTGTTCTGCCACCTTGGGCTGCGTCCGCAGAAGACTTTGTTCTGAAGAATGCTGCAGCTCTTGAAAGTGAGTACGTTAGCATGAACCTGCACAAGTGGATCGATTTGGTGTTCGGATGCAAGCAACGTGGCAAGGCAGCTGCAGACGCGCAGAATCTATTTTTTTACCTGACATACGAAGGCACGATAGACCTGGATGCTGTCGAGGACCCAGTGCTCACGGCTTCGTTAAAGTCACAAATTGCTCACTTTGGACAAGCTCCTAGTCAACTCTTACGCTCGCCACACCCGACTCGACTGTCTTATACTTCCATGTCGCCTCGCATCGACAAGTGGATTCCTCACGACCATCCTCTATGCCTCCTACAGGCATTCGCAGAAACTTCAACACTGTTGTGTGTTGACAAGAGCGGCGTATCGTCCAGGCATCGCTTTGGATCGACTCGGTCTCCTTTTGACATTTGTGAAAAGGACTGTGCTCAGCCTGATTCACTGCAAATAAAGGTGTCTAGCGAGAACACCAAGTGGCTACCACAAGCTGTGGTCAATGCATCGAGTGAATTAGAATGTCAGCAGATAGCGTTTATTGACAACGGAGCCATTCTTGTCGCTATTGAAAAGCGAGTTAACGCTGTCACTTTCTCGTCCACAAGTGACGGCTCTGTTCGGCTACAGCTGCCATTCGGTGCTTTTGCAGTCACATGTCTTTCTGTGGACAAGCTCGGCAGTATGCTTGCTCTAGGACATGATAATGGCTCTATATGTATCTGGAAGAAGGGAGACAAAACTCATCTGCTTGATGCTGTCTACGAAAGTAAAGGAACGCTATACGCTCACCAGTTCCTTGCTGGATCCGGTGATAGTGTCAACTGCATCGCACTTTCGAACGAGTTGGAATTGTGTGTAGCTGGCTTTCAAACGAATGCATGCGTAGCGTATGACCTCCAGGATGCATCGATATTGCATCGCTTTTGCCTCGAAGGCACTCTAGAACCTGGAGTACTTCATGTCGCTATGTCATCGGTGGGCCACGTGACCATACAGTCCGTTGGATCTGGTAGTCCAAAGCTGTACAGTTTCCATATAAACGGACAACTGCTAGCCGAAACTGACTTGGGTATCGAGCGAATGACATCGTTGGACGTTAGTGGGAAGTTTGCCAAAGTCATCGTTATCAACAGTCGCAGCGCGATGACCTTGTCAGCCGATACACTCGCTCTCGAGTCGACTCTACTAATCGATGAGGAAGATGGGCAAGTATATTGCCAGTCCCTCATGCCGACGGAGACGCATGTGCTCTTCGGAGTTGGCGTCGGGCGACTCGTGTCCCTCCCACTGTTTCAAATCGACTGACCAAATGATTATCCAGTATCTATTCGTGTTGCTATAAACGAATCTACATGTACACCTAGCTACCCAAAAGCGTCCTTGTACTTGACGTTAGCCTTCCATGTCGACATCCTCACTCTCTTCCTTTTCCTCTTCCGAATGGTTATCGTCGCTCCCTGCATCTTCAGGAAGGTTGGCGACAGCCTGCTTGAGCTCCGTGATGGCATCTCTCACGCTCTCGAGCTGCTCGTCAAGGTAAAACTCTTCCTGCATCTCCTTCTGGAGCTTGGACAGCATGCCCTCGCACTTTTCAAAGCATTCGAGAGCAGTCTTCAGCTCGTCCATCGCTCGGTAACAAGTGCCGATGAGGAACCAAAGCTCAGCGTTATCTTCGTCTTCCTGCAGCACAGTTTCAAGGACATCGCAGGCTTCTTCATGGCAGTCTGCTTCGATCAAGTGCTTTCCAGTAAGTACGCGGAACTCGAGTGAAGGCATAGATGTTTCGTCGCAGTTTTCCTTCATACGTCGCACCGTTTCCTGAAGCAACGGAATCGCGTCTTGCGGTCGTTGCTGAGTTAACCGGAGGTTGGCAAAGGCTTGCGTGGGCTCCGGCAAGCCAACGTCGAACTTCATCGCCTCTGTAAGATACTCCTCGCACTTGGACTCGGCCTCGTCCAAGTCACACAGGTCAGTCATGTAGAGCTCACTGAGACCACAGTAGGCGTCGCAAATCTGCTTCTTCAGCACCATAGCATCTTCTGAAGTGCCGTCAAGTGAATGCAACTCCTGCTGGAGGTGACCAATGCCCTGCAAAGAGTACTTTTCAGCTTCTTCGGCTTGGGACAGTTGACTCAAGTAAAAGTATTTGGAAGGATTGTCGCTTGGTGCGATTTGGACACTTTTTAAGAGTGCCTGTTGAGCACGATCAAAGTCTCCTAGATCTGCCAGTATCGTTCCGACAGTGTCCAGGATTTTGGTGTTCGTCGGCTGCTGCTGTAATGCTCGCTCATAGAACTGGAGCGCCAAGTCTGGCTGGAATTGGTCCATCATCTCCTCCGCTTTCGCGACAAGTTGGTCCACCGTGAACGCATTGGCTTGTCTCGTTTTCTTGTTGGATCTCACCATGATGCCCGGTCTAATAAATACTTGGAGGTAGTACAGTACCACTCGAGCGCTTTTGCTGCGAAATTGCTCAACTACTTGTCGGAGCCAACCAAGTCAGAATGGGTACGAGGTACCGAACTGGTACAGTTTAAGTGCGCACCTCTTGATAACTAAGACGAGGATGGACATCCCGACTTCCTCCAGGGAGTTCCATGGCTCCTACTTTTCCATGGGCGACCAGGACGTGGCTTCCGTCGTCTCTGTACCGCTCGAGCTTCGGATCCTGAGCGCACTGCTCGTGCTCTTGCTCTTTTTACTCTTCCTCATTGCAGTCATTTGGGATCGGTATGGCAAAGAAATCGGGTTGCTCTACACACCGAGTCGCCGTTCGTTGGACTCGGACTCGAGAGGTATCACGTATTGTATATAGATAAAATTGAATCGGAGGTATTTAGACCATGCTCGACAGATCTAAATGTGAACGAGGTGGCAGACGAGTACTCGGTGTACCAGACGCTGCCCACATTTTTCTACGAGTTTAACAGTGCTAGCGCCAAGAAGCAGAACTAAGACTTTTACGCATACGAATAGTTCAGGACAGTGGCTTAATTTACTATCTTTATCCGTTCTTCTCGAGCAGTTTGACGATGTCCATGGCATCTATGTCCTTGGCCAATTCCACCGGAGTCTTATTATCCAAATTTCGATTCACCGCCATCTTAGAGTTTGCCGTCAGCAGTACCGCAACAATGGGTGCAAATCCACCCTTGGCTGCCAAGTGAAGCGCTGCATTCCCTTCACTGTTCATACGGTCGACATCTGCATTGTACTCGATGAGCTTTTCCACGGCCGTGACATGGCCTCCGATCACAGCCTTCATAAGTGGAGTCACTCCCTGGGCATTGACGTCATCGATATTGGCCTTCGCTTGCACTAGCAACGTTATCGGGTTAATGATGCCCCTCGCAGCCGCAACATGAAGAGGCGCGTTGCCAACGTCGTCTTTGGCGTTGGGATTGGCACCCAACTCGAGCAACTTGGCAACGACAGGCAGTCTAGAGTGGTTGATAGCATGATGGAGAGGTCGCATTCGGCCGAAACTCTCTGTCTCTAAATCTCCATCGTGTGCTGCCAAGTACTCGACCACTTCGACATATCCGTTTCGAGCCGCCCACGCCAGAGGTGTACACCCTAACGGGTCCTTTACATTCACACTCAACGGAGTCGGTGTACTCTCTTCATCTGCAGGTGGCTCCACCAGCGCTTGCAGCAGCGCCAGATTGCCGACTGCAGCCATCTTGAATGGATTCGTGTCTACTTCCGGCAGCTCCACCTTGGGCATCTTGACAAATATGGAGGACAGGTAACGGTCAAATGCAAATAGAGCAACGCCTTGAAATGCAAATGAATTCCAGTTCTCATTGCTTTATGGAAAGAAAAACGGCGGCTCATTGCGTGCTGAGGGGGGCACTGCGCCGAACGAGCTGGTCGAAACGCTCCTGCAGCTGCTGTCTCTTCACCCGACGCTTCTGCACGAGATCAGACCGCTTGCGCTGCCACTCGGCGATTTCGGCGTCAGGAATGCCGTGGTGATCGTCATCCGTGTCGACGTCCAAGTCCAGATCCGACGAAACCGAGACCATGTCCCAGCCCATGGCCCACAGGAGGCTCCTCTCCCGACTTTCATCCAGCCCAAACGGTGCCTGTCGCTTCGGACTGTCCTTCCGCTCGACTTCATTCGAATCGCTAAGTAGAACTGTTTCCTGGTCTCCGTCCACGCTGCTCGTGCACGTGGACTGGGACGTGAGGTCGTTCGCAGCCTGTTTGGGCTCTTCCTTGCACTCTTCGCTAGGCGCTTTGCCGGCCTTCTTGCCCTTGCGCTTCTTCTTCTTTTCCTTCTTCTTCTCCTTCTTTCGTGCCAGCCTCGAGCTCTCTTCGTCCTCCTCTGCCAACAGCTGAGCCATCATCTCTTGTCCGTGCAAAGCTTCCACCGCCAGGTCGAAATTCCGTCGAATGGCAGTCACAGCGCAGTGCACAAGCAACTCCTCGCCCCGCTTGGCGGACCGCCACGAGTTCCACAGTGCCTGCAGCTTGTCCCAGATGACCATGCCAAGACAGATGAGCACCTCATCCTGCGCCTCTGCAATCGTCCGCGCATGCCTGTCTCCCCAATCGCCCACAACCTCCTGACTCGCACGAGTCATGAGCTGCGCCATGTACTCCAGCCGACAGGGCACGACCAAATGGCCCGTTGCGCGAGAGTACGTTACTTCATCAAACAGATACGACGTGTAGTGCAGTTCGTCTCCATAGTCCTCTGGTCCCAACAGTTCGTCTTCATCTTCTTCATCTTCGGCGTCGTCCAGGTCGTGTCCAGGGTGACTGTGGTCGTGTGACTTGTCTCCAAAGTCCAGACCAGCGCAGTCTTCGCAGTCATCTTCACTACAACTCGTGCCGATGAGCAGGTCGTAAGCTTCCAACACTTTCTCTTTGCAGCGACAGCAGAACCGATGTCTTCGCAAGTAGTTTTCCAAGTCCGTCAGGAACTGGTCCGAGTCTACGTGCGAGAGATGGCGTTTCTGTTCCTCCGGCAGCCGATGCCACAGCGCTTCGAAGGCTGCAGGTCGGGGTTTGCCACGAGCTCTTTGGGAGTGGAGGGAACATCGTGCACGATTGGAGGCACTGGGTTTTCCATTCCGACCGAGCTTATTCAACCACGCACTGCCCCACCGCTCTTGATGTAGAAAGAGAGACTGCAGAGCTTCTGGGTCCTGACGATACCTTGATACGAGTTTAAACTGTAGAGACACTGGGTCTGGAAAGTACTCTGGCTTGGTGACCGATGTAGATGTGCCCTTCTTCCCCTTCTTTGCAGAGGAAGATTGTTCAATGCGAGGGTGGTACTGCCGCTGCTTCTCACGCTCCTGGCGGTCTTCAGGACGGTTCGTAAAGAACAAACCGGCGTCTTGGACCAGTGCGGGTGTGCGATTGCTGCCATCGAGCAGTCGGTAGAAGAGGTCTTCCGTATCGTTCCGACAGCCCATGCAAGGCAGCAGTTCCCGCACCGTGTTTAAAAACTGTGTCACGTCACCATGCAAAGACAGTTCTCTCTCGTGCTCTGTCAGCAGCGACCATCTCTATAAAAGCAAATGTGATAAAAGTGAAATTTACTATCGTACGCATGTGCATATACCTTACGAAACTCACGCGCTTCTGCAGGCGTAGGCTGGCAGTGGCACATGGCCTGGGGAGACGCAGCGTCGCATGATTTACCGCTGATTGGCGTCCGGCGAGCAGCACCACCGCAGCCTGGTCGACTGCTCTTTTCCTGTATCATGCTCCGACTGCGCTTACTGTCGTTGCCCAGATCGTCGTCCAGTAGTGAAGCCAAGTCCAGTCCGACCATATTCTCTAGACAATGCCAATCTACACAGAAATAGCACAATGCGTGTTAGTGAGGGGCAAAGAGTACGGTGATGACGTGCATGTAAAATTGGAAGCCACAAAAAAGCCTCCCGACGCGTGCATGGACTGGATCCAACGTTCATCGAATTTAGAGCAGGGGCATACCTCGTATGCGTGTCTTCACGGAAGAAAGTTCCCTGTCGCTCGACTCGGAGGCAGTTGCGACTGGAATATGCGTTTTTCCGTTCGACTCCTTTGTGGCCTGATGGCTCCGGTGGCGAAAAATTACGCACAGACGGTAAACTACGCAAATCAAAATCCACTTGGCATTTCACACTGTTAAAAGTACAGAATTACGGTCTGACCGGACCAATCACAGCTCCACGATATAGTTATCTCCGCTTGGTGCCGGCGACGGCGTCTGCCACGAGCTGCCGCGGTGATCAGCGACTGGACCATCCAACGAATAGGCTAGATGTGTGCTTGGTAGCAAGGGCGCGTCGAACAGCGGTGGAGCCACAGGAGTCATCGTCGTCTCTTCCGAGCGTCCAGTACTCCATGCTGCATGCGGAGCATACATTCCGATGGACGTCGCATCGGACGCAACGTGCTGCAAGGTGTCTTGATATACAGCTGAATACACGTCCATTACCTTTTTCATTCCACGTATTAGTTTATTTGCAATTAAAACGTAAGAATATGGAAGCTTACCGGCTCTGATGCCCAGTTCGAGGGTTGCTGCATACAAGCGCTTTCATAAGCGACAGAGCTTGACATCGGTAAGTCTGACGGATGCAGAGTCATATTCGACGGACTAGACAGTGGAAACTGCATAGGTTCGACGGCGACATTAGATCCAACCAACGTCCAGCCTACATCTTCTCGGTTGACAGCGTGTTCGTCAGTACCGTCCGCCAGCTGGTCGCTCGTCATAGCTAATGGAGCTCGATGGCGGTCAGCTCGGATATGATAAACCTGAGGTTCTTCCAGCACCTCCAACTGAGTACTGTCGTACGTCATTTCTTGGTCTTGCATCTGTGAGGGCATGTCGCATACATCTCCCTCCGGTACAATTTCCTCAAGAGGCGAGAAGTCATTGTCGGAAGCTACGTCTTCCAGGTTTCCGACACTTGGTGAGTTGAGTATGTCAGATATCTCCAATTCCACCCCGAAAGCTCCACGAGAGGCATTTGAATAAACAAGTCTCCTACTACTTGGCTCCTCTTCCTCTGCTTTCGCTCTTAAGACATCATCCTTTGCCTTTACCGTATCCTGTGCCATCAGAAGCTTGTTCGACCTTACTTGTGGCTCTTCTTCTGTCTGCATGTAAGACTCTTCAATCGCTGTTACGACATTTTCCAACACACCTTGGATCACCGTCGCCTCCCCAGACCTCATTTCTTCTACCCCTTGATCATTCCAAAGTTTCTGAGCATAATGTGCCACTCGCTCCCGTCTAGCGTTCTCCTCACGAGGAGCTGCTTTCTTTGGAAAGTTGTCGAGCTCACGTAGCCGTACTACCGGAGGTACATCTCCTAGCTCCATCATGTCTTCCTGCAGATACAGAGGTGCTAGGTAAAGTCCATTGAACTTGCTCTCGACTGCATGACGTAAGTTACGCACTAGAAGCAGTCGTGTGGAGCGAATGAAGTTCTCATCACTGGCACTGAGCAGTCGCTGACCATATGCAGCCCTCGCCATTCTTGAGATGAGAGCGTCTGCTGCTTTTGTACCCACAGCCTCATACACCTTTGGCATGACGGGGTCGTACACTCGAGGTTTCTTCCGTTGTGCTGTCGGCGTCTCCATTGCTCTCTTCTTTGCCCGTCTCACCTTTTGGGTAGTAGGCTGTCGAATCACTCGGTTGTTCGCGCCAATGACGCCACGACAGTTGCTGGCTCCACACAGACATTCACACAGATCCTATATACACCAGAAGCATGAGCTTATGTCAAAAGTCGATACGAAACAAGAGAAACGAACGAGTTGGCTGAACGACTGGAACTTGTAGTCAAAGCTGAGCTCTTCTCCTGCGCAAATGTCCCTAAGAGCAAAGATGCCGCATCGATCTTCACCATTGACAGACCACTTTTCCACACCACAGTTCGGATCACAACTGTGGTTGATGAAGCGAGCCATGCCACCGCACCGAGTGGCGTCAATGACCTCTCCGGCCTGAAGAACCATCATGTATCTATGCTTTTCTCCACGGTATTTCTATTTTGTCGTCGTTTGATCAGATGAAGCGATAGCAAGCAAATCACTCCTATGAAACACGTACAAGACGACGCAGGTGGTACTCGTCCTCCGTCACGATCTCTCCCAGATACTCGCCAATGAAAGATCCAGCATAAACGTCCTGTTGAAGGAACATGCCCAAGCCTTTCTTCCCAGCAGAACGCACTTCCGTGTCCGGCATCAATCCGCGTTGGATGCGCTGGTTGTCACACTTACCACCGCACGGGCAATAGCCAGGAACGCACTCGATCAATGCCTACACCATTTGTGGCTTGAGTACATAAATTAGAGCTATACAAGTACGTATGATACTTACTGCTCGGTTGATGCAGTCTTCAAGACAGCCTAGGTCACCTTCTCTCGGTGGCGTACAGTTGCAAACAGAGATCTCTTCCTGCATGCACAAGAGTCCAGCATAGAATACAATGAAATAGAATTAATAGTGGATACCTCCTCAAGAGCTCTTTCCTTGCGCTGGACGTACACATTGTGTGAAAGCAGTTGGATCTCCGCCAAGGCGACGTCGATGGAGCGCTCGCCAGAGGCACGGCTCATCTCAAGCTCACTTTCGTCCATACTATACTCCATCAAACACAGTAGGATATGAGCAAGGCCAGATTCGTCAACTATAATCTTGGAGAACAAAGAGAGGCTCCTACGGGCTCTTGGAGGTAGCGCCAGCCCCATTAGCCATCCTCGGACTCCTTCCTTCCGCTTGACGGCTGTTTTTTGACAGGGATACTCAGTTCCACTCCATTAATCTATGCAACACTTTAATTAAGTCATCTGAAGGCAATTGCGTTTCCAAGTGACTGGATCGAGATTTGACGACCCATGCCTCCCAAGGTACCCGGTATCATGTGTATCCACAACTGGTTCCATATTCACAATCAGAATACCTTGGATAGCGAGATGGAACTTCTTCGTAGCAGAATTCATAGCGTGTATCCTCCTTACTGATTCCAACTTCCTCCAAGCTTCAAGCAACAAGAGCGCGTACGACTTCATTGCACGAGAAGAATGCAGAAGTACAATGCAAATAGACCAGATTAAATAGATAGCCACGTGGAAGTAGATACATGTACTTCACCATGTGTCCTTGGGCACGCGCAGACGAAGTCAGACGATAGGGAGATAAGATGGGAAAGTATGTGTAGCATTCGTGTGTTTGTTCAAATTGAATTTAATTTCATCTTATATCTTGCTTTACATGATGAAAGCAGCGACCGTTGTGATGGCAGCCACAGAGATACCGGCCTGAAGTTGGATACTGGCAGCGCCATCGCTCTCACTTCCGCTCTCACTTGCGCTGCTTGCCGAGCTTTCACTTTCACTTTCACTCTGAGAGCTCACGCTTTCACTTTGAGACTCTCCACTTCCATTTTGAGATTGTTCACTTCCGCTTTCAGAATCTTGGTCCTCGCCGATTTGACTGTCCACTTGCGACGCAATGCTTGACGCAATGCTCGATACAGTGTCGTCGACATCATCATTGTCCGAATCTTCCGTCTCCGACGCACTCTGGTCTTGATCATCGCCCTCCGATCCATCACCAATAGTGCTGGTAGCAGTGTTCGGGAAGATCTCCTTTAATGTCTCGCTGTCAATGTCCGGGATGCGAATGTAGCCATCGTCTTCAGCCACGTCCGTGCAAATCTTGTTGTAGCCATCAAGGAGTCCTTGCATGTTGGTGACGCCAGTGTCCGTCAAGTCAACTTCACAGTCCGGGTACTTGTCTGACCGTCTTGTGTACGCCTCCTTGCAAAAGTCGCTGCACTTGATACTCTTGTTGTCTCTGTCCATGCAGCCCGCTCCCTCCTGGGATCCAAGTTGCGGGTCCGATAGTAGATCGATGATCTGCTTTTGTTGTTCAGCCGTGCATTCGACTGCTTCCACGTGTGTAGACGGGAGCGTGGCAACAAGAACGGAGGCGGCTAAGAAGTAGCGTAGCATCTTGACTAGATCGTTTGATGGGAAGAGTGCTCGATGTGTCCAGTGGATGGAAAGTTGGGAAATGAGCTCTTTGGTAGCCGAGTGAGCCTAGTTGAACGAATTGCATCGATGAATTCATCTCCAGTACCTCATTCAAGTACCTTCTACTTGAATTTGTATTGTCAACTGATTTATTTGTGCAGTTGTCAGCATCTTCTGCGCCACGCATGCCGAAAATTCGGAGGGAAAGACATCCATCACCCGGCAAAGTCACTTAAAAAGGAAGGGAGTGGAAAATCCAAAGATGATTTTTTACCATTTTGATATACGTATCTTCTGTTGTTCTATCCTTATGTCAGATCCTTTGAAACATAATATAGAGTGTTGGATGCAATTCTAGAGGTCGACCAGGTTTCATGCCAGTTATAACGGTTGCAATCTTCCACGGACAGATTGTAGATCAAGCCAAGCCATCGCGCTATGCTCGCCTTAACAGAGCACGTGCTGCAATGGATGCCGTCTGCCAACGTCACGGCTTGTGACTGCTGCCATGAGTTCATGGTGTTTGCGGTAGAGCACCCAGACTCAATCGTGCTGCACATCTACCGCTTTGGCAGCACGTTTGCAAATAATAGGCATCCGCTGGAGCTCTTTGATCATAAGTCGACTATCGAGTGCATACGAGTGCGTCGTCTTGATGATGTTCTGCTTATCTGCTCCGCTTCCAAAGACAGGTACGCGTCTAGAGGCGATCGGTCATTCATTTAATCATATCATGTTCTCGTGCGAGTAGAGTCATAGCGTGGCAGCTCGCTTTTGATGGCACGATCTTGAACAGGACGATGCTCATGAAAGACGCATCTGCCCCACCTTCCAGTATAGTATTCGACGCAACATCCTCCATGGTCGCGATTGCAGTCCATTGCAACGTCCAAGTCATGGCTCTATCCACTTGCTCCGTCTACGCTTCCATCGAAGGACACATCGCTCCAGTACTTCCCATCCTTGTCACCATGCTCCCGTACTTATACGATTAGCTTAACGCTTGAAGTAGGTAACAGACTGCATGTTCCACCCGACTAGACCTCATTTGCTTGTAACGATATCGGAGGATCGAACTTTCAAGGTAGAGTGCCACTTGTTATCTCTCAAGTATGTTCAGGATATGCCTAATCTACGAGTTAGATGTGGGACTTGGCTAGTAGAGACCTGCTTTTTCAGTCATCCGTTTTATCCGCCTTTGCCATCCTTTCCATCGCGTGCAATCCGATCAATGGAGATGCAATCTTAGGCTTTGCAGATGGTACGATCAAGATCTTCAAGGTGGAGGACACGCATGGTAGGGAGATCATGACGCTGGATATGGACCTCTTCAATCGACGCCGTGTTCGGAAACAAGTATGCAATGCATCCTTCTATCACGAGACTTCTGTTTCTAACTGCTAGCGACGTAGCGTCAAGAGGAGCTACGAGAACGCATTCTACAGGAACCTGCCGTCCTCAGCTCTCTTGCTCCTTGGGAGCAAAGCGAGGCTGCACAACGGACAGCAAAGCTGCAGAGCATTCTTTCCAACCCAGCAGCTGTGGACGACCCGGACATTGTCGGCGATGATGTCGTGTCTCTCCCTTCCTGTCCGATACTTGCGCTGCACTGTATAGCTCGACAGGGTGTGTACAGCAACAACCAACGAGAAGACAAGCTGCATGAGTTCAATGGCTATTACGAAGAACAACTCGTCGATTCAGAGCAGATTATCGTCATTGGAACGCCTGCGTACTTGTTCACAGTCAATGCGTTGTCGTACGATATCGAGTTGAGTCACGAATGGCAGCTGCCGTTCCCTTCTAAGCAACTAACCAAGAAGCGCTCGTCTGCTATTGGTGCCGCAAAGCAGTTTTCCTTTTACACTTGGCAGAATCAACTCTCCTTTAGCATCGTCAGCGCCTTCCGTCCTTGTGTCACACATGTGGACGTTATCGTACAGCCGTCAGAGCCGTCTAACGAAACACCTTCAAGACTGTCTGTTCTTCCGCTGCAGCCTCCTCCCGCCGGAAGTATCCTCTTATTGCCTCCTCTCAAGGCTCCATCCCCAGCAAGCTCAACGTCCTCCTCTCCGTCCAAGACATCCAAGTCTAGCTCCATCGTCAACCGACCGGTCACTTTCCATTCCAGAGTCAAGTCCTCCGGGTATGGCGACGACGTTCCTTTCAGCGTACGCAAGAAGCGTGCTTCGAGTCGGTCTGCACCAAAGAGTCCAGTGCAAAACTACCTCCGGGAATACCCCACCACCTGCCATCCTCTCACGCACTTCCAGCCAAAACATGCTTTACCAAAGGATAGGAAACTCCATCGAGGAGCCATCCTACAGCTAGAGTATTCGCCTGATACCAAATGGATCGGACTGTGCGGCAGTGACAGCGTCGCTCAGGTATGCAAGTTACCGTTCAGTCGCTTCCAAGGCGAAGGAAACATCTTGGCCGAGCACGACCAAGCCGTGCGCAGTCTCCACTGGAGCCAGACGAGTAAGCAGGTGCTCACTACATCCAGTGACGGAAGTGCCAAGCTGTGGGTTGCCGAAAGCGACTGCTCTTCCTTAACGTTGAAGGGTGATGTGCCGGCACGAGTCGCTGGTGTCGCGTACAGTAGCAAGAAGAACGTGATATGTCCTCCTGTACTTGACGCTCAGTTCTTTTACATGGACAAGTTCGTGGCAAGTATCTCTGGAAGCACCCTTCGACTGCACCAGTGTTATGTCGATGAAAAGTATGCCCATCGCATGACGAGTCTGCACAAGCAGAAACGGAAGAAGAGCAACGATATAGACGTCGAAATCAATCGGAGTCGGAAGAAAAAGGTGGCCCAGTTTTCTATCGATAGCGCTCAGAAACTCACAGCTGTTGCATGTATCAACGGTGGCTTCCTTTCTCCTCTCCTCGTCGTCACGGCCTCGGATCGGTCCATGCACCTCATCGACATGGCTGCTGACCGAGTCGCTCGCACCGTCACGGACATCCATTCGAGAGCAGCCCACGCCATCAGCATGCCGCAGCCTTCTGTCTTCACAAGCCACGCGCCCAATCTCTACGACTTGCTCCTGACGAGTGCACCTGACAGCAGCGTCAACGTCTGGGACGTCCGAGCCGACAACTGCGTCCTCAAGTGTGCCGAACACGTTAACCGCGTCCATCCGCTGCGTCCAGTCTTTAGTCCTTGCATGCGGTACATTGCCATCGGGTCCGAGGAGCGACATGCATACCTGTACGACATTCGCACCGGCCGCAGTCTACACAAACTACCAGGCCATACAGACGTCGTGACAAGTGTAGCATTCCACCCTCTCCATCCGCAGCTGGCGACCTGTTCTTCCGACGGCAGCGTCCGCTTCTACTCTGACAAGGTCTAAGCTGTTGTAAAAAGACTCTTCATTTCTTGTTACCTCCTACGAAAAAGAGTAAAACGTTCTTCACGCACATGACGCTCTTGTTTCCTTCAAGTCTAAACGCGCACCGCAGGGGAGTTGACAAAGGACCCTTCGTCCTCGTCCTTCTTGTTCTTGGTGCTCTTGCGGCCTTGCTCAACCGCACTTTCCTCTCCCTCCGTCGACTCGTCATCGTCGTCGTCGTCGGCCTGGTCCGCCTTGGCGCCAGCGATCGTGCGCTCCAAGTCGCGTCGAGCACGGTTTTTGCGGACGATAAACACGGCAAAGACGATGATAATGGCAAACAAGGTGACCGTCGCGGATCCGGCGATGGCAACTTCCTTGGTGTCTCCGTCCTCGAGCTTGTTGAAAAAGTCCGTGACCATGGCCGTGGCGGTACCGCTCGTCGTCTCGTTTGACGAGTGGACATTCTTCATCGGCTGGGACAAAAACTCCTTGCGCTGGTCGGGCGTCATGCACTCCGGCACCTCGCTCTTGATCCAGAGCCAGTTGACGATCTCGCCTTCCTCACGATGGCCACACTCGGTCAGCAGCAGACGCTTGCCTTCCGGCTCAAAGTTGAGCACGAAGCGGCCGTTCGTCTGGTCCTCGCCACTGAGCGTGCACTCAATGTTCGCAACAACGTGGTACGCGTAGCTATCGTTTTCCTCCAGCTTCTTCTCCTCCACGGCGTCCAGCGTCATGTTGAACGAGTCACACACAGAGCTGTCGTTGTACGCGATGAAGGCGTAAAGCGAGGCTTTAACCACCAATGTCGGAGGATCCTCGAACACACTCACCCACTTGTCTTCGTTGCGAAGATCGATCTTGTCGATTTCGGCGCTACCTTCAGCAGAGCGATCGAGCACACCGTCGCGGGATTTACCTTCAATACGTTTGTCGTTCTGGTCTTCGCCCTCTTCCGTGTCCGTTTCCTCTTCTTCCTCGACTGCCTCAGTGGTGCTTGACTTTTTCGTGTGGCTGCTGCTGGATCCACTTGAACTCTTGGCCTTCTTGGGCTTCGTGGCCTCCCTCTCGGCGTCCGTAAATTCCGGATCTTCGAATTCCTCTTCCTCCTCTACCGCTTTCTCCTCCACGCTCTGGGACTTTTTCTTAGGCTTGGGCGAGGGCTCTTCCTCGACCTCCTCCTCGGCTTCCTGCTTGGTCACTTGCTTATTATGCTGGGCGTTCATTTCCGCCTCTTCCTCTAACTCCTCTTCCTCATCTAGATTATCTTCAGCAGGAAGCGCTTCCTTTGTCTTGAGCACACGGTCCATCTCGTGCACCGAGTGCGTCTGATCGACTACCGCCTGATCGGCGCGTGTGAGTTCCTGCGTCGCTGCAACGTCCGAGGGGGCGGCCAGCACCGCGGTGGCTGCTGCTGCGGCCAGTACGATCCGCCAGAGAGACTTGACCTGCATGATTGGTTTCTACTAGGCTACTTGGACGGTCGACGTCGGGACAAGGCAGCAAAAGCGAGAATAAACGTCAAGATTGGCATCCGGTCCACGTGGCCACAATTCAGTTAAGATCGAAAAAAGGTTTTCACTTGGAAAATGTATACGCACGAGCTGACTACGTGATACATTTCACTCTCGGACCAAATGGGCAGCATAAATGGTGCTACGACGAAAGGGTCTTGAGGGGGTGGGCAGGAGGCGGCGAGGGATAGACTAATGGATAAGAAGACGCACCTTCTTGGACGGTAAGCTATTCCGAGTAAGACTACAAGACGGAGACCAGAATAGAGTGTAGCCTAAGACGAATCCGCCAAACCGAATGGCATGGATGAAGCATAGCTGGCAGTCTGTTCGCCCACCTGTTTTCGTTAATCGTACGCGACCTTGAAACGTCGGGAGCGAACGATTGTAGCATGGTCTCCAGTAGTCGCGTCGAGAGCTCCGACGAGGACACGTCTTCTTATGACAGTGACGACGATCAGGAGAGCGAGATCTCAACAGACGAGTCGGCAGAGGAACAGGAAGACGTAGACATCAAGAAGGAGAAAATCGCTGCCGATGTCGAGCTCCTCCGGCAAGCAGTCGCCGAGATGGATCGCATCAAACTGCGATTGCAATTCCGAGCCATCAAGGAACAGCAGGATGGACGAGAGCAGCGGCATATAGAGGAAGTAGCTATTAAAGAAGAAGAAATACAAGCTTTGAAGCTGCAAGTAGAGGAATACCACAGACAAGAGGCTGCTCGACCAAAATTGAAGCATGTTGCCACGAACACAACTGTGGACTTGACACATCACGCTACACAAACAGACGAGGATTTGTCAAGACACCTAAAGACGAACATGGAAACTCAGACTGTACAATGCGTGCAAGAGTCGAGCTCAACCCCAAGTTTCCATGACTCGCGGTCCGAGAAATCTTCGCTTCAAGAAGAAAAAACACCAAATATGAAAGACTACAACCAGCACAATAGCCCTTTGAGTGCACGGAACAGTTCTTCCGATGCTTACAGCCCACATGACTCGTTGGACGTTACTATACCTGCGTCCAACTACCACTCAAGCAACCACAGTCCAACTGCAGAACGACTTCGTCAACGCTTTTTCAACAACAACCAGTCGATGGAGATAGACCTACAATCAGATATGAGCGCAATGCCGACAGAGCAAGAGCGAGAACTGGATGCTATTCGAGCTCTACTCCTCGACAGATGATGTACCACGGTAGAGGTCATTGTGGCTGATCTACGGATAAATACCTTTTATGACTCATGAAATGATAACCACCGGTTTTATACATGCTTTATTATACGCAAACTAACTGTAGTATTTTATATATTAAAATTATCCGGATACCCACAACACAAACCCAACACGGCGTCTAATTCAGTTCGATCAGGTACGCGACGAGGATGGCCGAGTTTCTAGAGATGATTCTCGCTCAGGTATGCTCCAAGCACCTATACTGCATCCATTATCGCATCCTTGTGTACTCATCATGCTTATATTCTCCGATGACCATATAAACATTCGATCTTGGACCATTTCCGGCACTATAGCTTATTGGGAATATCTCGACAGCCTTGATCGTCGTCATTTTTTATTTCAACTTCCTTCTCTTTGAGAGCTACCTTCGACTTATCGTCTGGGCTATCCTCTTCAGCCAAGCACTCCGACAAGCCAAGAACAATGTCGTCTCCGTCTTGCAATATCTCAGCGATCATCCGGACGTCCCTCGATACGTGCGTTTACATTCGCTACACCTGCTCTCACAACCTCTTACCTTCCTCTACATAGGGCCTTTTAACATGCGTCTTCTCCAAATCGTGCCACATATTTTTCTATCATCCGGCGGACGGGAGCAGGCGCTCTTACAAGGAGCTTTTTCTAAACTACGGCGCTTTTGTATTCTCGCTGCTAGGGGCCATCTCCATCTGGCTACGGTTTTCACCCGCAGCTTCCATCCTGCACTTTTGGATCGGATGTAGCCTCGTGTGCTTGAGCATACTCAAACTCCTCGACCGCCGCGTCTTTTACTACCGATACTTTATCTCGGACGAAGTACTCGTCTCCACTTGCCTTATCATTGGCTTCTTTTCAACGGTATGATATAATTCCATTCGCTTCTGTGGTGGTTCGTGACTTAACTGCTTAAATGTAGGCATTTATGGTAGTGCTCTATCTCGGTACAGAGAGCTATTTGGAAGGCAGTCGAGCAGCAACCGACCTTTCGCATTGGGTGCAAACGAACTTTATCAATGACGAGCGTACTCGTCAGATCTGGAGCGAGCAGGTGGAGCAAGGGCGAGAGATGCTGTCGGCAGGGTTCAGCAGCATCGAAGACAATTATAATCACACCATGTGGTGGCCTCCATTCAAGTCTCTCGTGAAAGCGTACTATATAGATGCCAAGTACGACACAGACATGCCGGAACCATCACTCTATTCGCGACTTTCATTACCAGAGAACTTAACCTTCTTCGATGCCATCACATTAGCGTACACAAAAGTCGATGGCGTCAACTTAACAAGCGTCCAGCTCACGGACTGGACATCCAAAGGTCTAGAAGTCAGCAGCATTGCCTTTGGGTCGGTGCTCCAGCTACTCCTACTTGTCTGCACCCTCGTCATCGCTTTTGTGAGCATGGGCATTCGTGCCGTCTTCTTTCAGTCCTCACTCTTCTATCTCTTGTGCACCAAGTGGGATCCGATCGAACGCTTCGTAGAGGACCTACTGCCCATTCAATCGGAGAAGAAACCTCAGGTGCTCCGGTCACTTCGCAAAGTCATCGAAGGCGTCTTCTTCCTACCGCTGAAGATGGCCAGTATTCACGCCCTCGTCACCCTACTGTCCTTTTCGATCGTCGGAGTAGACTTTTTGTACCTCGCGGCCTCTGCCACCTTCTTTCTATCGCTTGTCCCAATCATGCCACCGTATCTCGTCTGCGTTCCGTGGGCAGTATCCATTGGCATTTCATCCTCCTTCATCAAGGCTGTTGTCCTCTTTGGCGTTCAGTACGTTGCCTTCACCATGCTAGACGACATGCTGTATGAAAAGAGCATCGTCGCTGTCAACTCGTACGTCTCGGCACTTAGCGCTGTCTTTGGCGTCTACGTCTTCGGCTTTGAAGGCGTGATATTTGGTCCACTGCTCGTCTGTGGCGTCTACTTTACCTATGAAGTGTCGAACCACGGCATCCAAGCCGCACAGGACGACCATATGAGGTCTTTTGACGATCTGCACAAGCCACTAGATGAGAGTGCAGACGAGTCGTCTCAAGAAGGCAGTCCTCGTCGTGATCCTACTCCGTCCGGCAGTAGCGACACCGCCTTTAACTCGAATAATATTTTCTCAGACGCCATGTATCGAGTGATCTCGGCGCCACTCGTAGATCGCGTACGCCGCCGATTCTCGATGGACATTTCGACCGAAGAGTCTTGCGTTGTCACGTTTGTCATTGAAGGACTTCGGACGAGCAAAAAGGTGCGATTCGTCGTCGATCGAAGCTGGAGTATGCGCCGTCTTCAAGACGCCATTAAGCACAAGTTGCATGTCCAAGCAGTTGAGTCCATTCTCTCCGAGGACGATGAAGAGATCTTGTCGCCCATGCACATTATGCCGCATGAAACGCTGCATGTCAAAGTGAAGCCAAGAGCACGGACTACAGAGTCCGTTTCCTCCGAGGTACATGTGACGCTACCACATCATACGAGCGTACCTTCTCTCATTCGAAACCACAGTAAAGGTTCGAAAGAGAAAGCCTCTGCATTGGCATCCGTCAGCTCCCCAGTCATGACCAAGAAGATGGGACATAAAGGTAGTACTGCCGCTCCAACCATCGCTCAGGATAGTATGTATCGTCGCAAGTCGACGTCAGGGGCTGCAGCCAAAGGAGACGAGCCAATGACTCGGCGTAGAAGTAGTTGCAGTAGTATCGGTACGGACCGAAAGCTTTCGACTGTCATGAGTGAAGAGTCTGGGGTGGGGTCCTTTGAGGACGTGTCGCCTCACGAAGCACTGGAGCAAGACACGGACGTCGAGAATGTGGGCTCGCATAAAGAGAGGAAGGGTGCCAAGTGGGCGTTTTCTCCTCTCGCACTTGAACGCAAACTGTCCTACAATTCAAACAAATGACCGCATGACGTTAGCCTCGTCTTACGAATCTAAATTTGGTAACAACGCTACCTATTCTTATTCTTTTTAGTCATTTCTTATTCTCCCGTGAGACTACTACACGTCATGTCGAGTGAGAAAGCACCGCCTGCTGAAAAGTTTGGACTGGTTCGATCTCTACTACAGGAGGAAGAACGAACGTATGTCAAGCGCCGGAAGAGTCGGAAACCGTTCCAACACGACATTGCAACTCAGAGACTGACGTCTCCGTACAAGCCTCCAGGGAAAACTGTCAATGCGAAACCGTATTGGTGTGCTTCGACAAAGTACAACAGCGAAGAGTCAAAGAAGGAGGGGCAGAAGAAATCCCAAGTTTCCGCATTCAAACGTGAAGATGAGCTATTTCAATCAGTCATGCGCTATCAGCCACATAGATGGCAGCATGCAGACCAAGATGAAGGGGTAGAAAATGTAGTCGATCACAATGACAAGCTATCGTCTGTGAAAGACGGACAAGGGATGCGGCTAATGCGAAGAAGACAAGGAGTATATGGTCTGGATGCGCTTTCAGTCATCAAGCCTTTTTCGAAGGACTTGACACCACAGCAAAGGCTGGTTCAAGATTACCTGTACGCGTTTCACTCTCGGGTCATTTTCTCGTTTGACGAGCAGTATCGAGCGTCTCGGAAGTACAGAGCCAAGGTTGTGGCAGGCGACACAGAGAACGGAGAAAACAAAGATGATATACCTTTACACCGCCAACGAAGTAAGCGGTGAGTCCACGAGTGCAATAATTCTAGCATGCTGGCAGTCTGTGTCGTACAATTTACAAATTTATTTTACTCAATCCACTTCCACCAAGTCTTTTGTTTTGACCTGACCGGTTGTTTGACCACTGGAAGAAATCACAACGAGCGTTCGGATCTCCCCTTTCCCCCTACAATGAGAGATTAGTACAAGATTGATTAATCTATCCTTCACCAAGGTCTCTTTTTAGTTCATGTAGAACGTACCGCTGGCTTTTTACAGACGTAAAACTTGCGACCCCAATTCTCTGTGGCTTTCACGACAGATCGGAGCACAGTTGGAAGACCGCAGTTGCAAAGTGGCGTTGTCGGCGGCCGGCCATTTAGTACCTGCGACCACTCCATTCGTTTGTTTTCGGTTGCTAGGCGCTGCTCTTCATGTACCTCTTTAATAATAGCTTGAGAGTCTGCTTCTGATTCTCCACTTGCACTTGCAGGTAAAAAGAAGGCTTTGTGATGGCTCTGTTGCTTTAGTGTGTGTGCCGCCGGGCTGGAAAAGAAGGATGCGATGGACCGCTGTCCTCCTACTTTTCGTTTCTTTGTCGCTTTGATAGGAGATACAGGACGCGCTTCATCGGCATCTTGCTGTTTTTGTTGTGAGAAAAACGCAGTTATGGATTGCTGCTTGCCCGCAAACTCGGTAAAGTAGCGACTGCACAAGGCAGGAGGTTTATCCGGCCCACAAGGTGGAAGTATTTCGCCTGTCAATATGACAGGACAGTGATCGGAACCGAGCTGGTTTGGGTGATGGACACAGTCAGACACACGCAAGTGAAGCGTGAGATCAATAAGAATGTAGTCAATACGGGTGCCGTAGTTGGTCTCTCGAGCACTCGTCTTGGTATTCCAACATGTATAAGCCTTTGCTTCTTTTGGATGGAAATATCGAAAAGCGTCAACTAATAATCCTGGAGGTCCAGGACTCTGTCTCTTTTTATCTTCTAGTGTAAGTTCGCTTATGGCGAATGTGTCCATCCAGAGACGGAATGGATGCTTTTCAAATGGTCCGTCCTCATCATCTTGCGGATCGCAATGGTCGATCCTCCGATGCGAGATATTGATATCACCCTACATGGCATCCACATACACCGATGAGTTAAAATACATGCCTATTTGATATAGAAGAACAGCCTGTACCACTACAATAACAGGCTTGCCATCCGCCTGAAGCGTTTGCACACGGTCTTGGAGCACTTTGTGGAAGGACAGCTTATATTCCAGTCGCTCCATATTCCGGAGTGCAGGGCAGTAAACATTAAATAGCACAAAGGTCCCATGGTCCGTCAGGATGCATCTTCCTTCCGTCTCTAGATCCTGCACAAAAGCCGATGAAAACTACAAGTTGATAAGCGTCATGTTATATCGATCGAATAGTTCGGTGAAAGTGAACCGCACATCGTTGTGGATCGATCCAATGCGGTCGATACTATCCTCCGTTTTCCAGTAACCGGTTAATCCTTCCTCTGCAGCGTAGACAGCGACATGCTGCTTGCAAAACGTTACGACACCAGAATACCCTCCTTTTCCTCTAGAAAATGAGTAGTATGCATCATACCCTGCCCGTGTATCAGTACTATTATTCCTACCAAAGAACCTAAAGTATTCGCACCTGCAGGTCGGACGAATTGCTCATCCAGCTCCGATCGGGTCATTTTTGTCTCTTGAAGGCAAATAATGTCTGCTTCCAACCCGTCTAGAAAACTTTTCAGCGAATGACCATTCCTTTGAAGCACCGCTCGCAGTCCGTTGACGTTCCAAGTAAGCAATCGAACCATCGTCGGAGGAACAGACTGTTCTACTTTGCGTCTTCCTTTTCGTTGTCAAATTCGTTGTCACCATATTTTACACCAATCAATTATCTTCTTGTATATTATCCTCCAATGATAGGCATTGGCGCCAATTCCATCCACCGCCAAGACAAAAACAATCGACATGAGCGTGGACGCAGCTACTGTCCGCGAAGCCTTTCGTTCGAATGACTTAGAGATACAGGATGATGGACTAGATGCGTGCATCAACCTATGCTCCGAGTTCGGACTCTCAGCCTCCCAACTCTCAGCGCAGTGGGACGCGTACTCGATGAATAACCAGATCACGGGTCCAGCGACTGCCGAGCATTTGGCAGGACTGCGCTCCAACTTGGCACAGCAGCATAAGAGCAAGAGTAGTAGTCAGTCACATGGGTCTAGCAGTTCGAAAGTACCTAAGCGGAAGTTTGACAAGATCCAACCGACGCCTTCCGGGAACAGTGATAAGATGGAGGCGCTCTACGGCATGAAATCTCCTGATTCAAAGCATCAGCGGACAAAAGACAGCAAAGCCATGTTTTCCCCAACGTAAAACTTAACTGAATTATCATAGAATGAAAGCTATTAACGCTATAAGCAGCTCTGTGCAGTCCCCGCCTGGACACACGTACGAAAAGCGAACGGACGCAGGTCAGATCGTATCCGACTTAAACGGTCATTTAAAGCCTCAGATATCCTCCGACGAAGACATGCAGCAACGCAAGATCCATTTCTCCATTCCGTATCCGGAAAGAAACCTACAGCCCAATGCGCCGTACATGTACACTCCACTGTTCGACCGCGCAGTGGCGTTAGAAGATCAGCTCATAGCGTATGAGAAGCTGGTGAAAGAGCATCTTAAATTGGAGGAATTGGCTGCTGTGGGCGATCCGTCTCCTGCTCAAGTGACTGTCGTCGGTCGGATCGTGTGTGAGGCTGCCGAAGGGAAGCTGAACTCGAGCGTGGTTCAGATCGAAGGGTCGAGACACTCTTGCGGCGGACAGCGAGTCCTTTTAGATCTGTCTGAAGTGCCCACATTCCAAGTCTTTCCGGGAAAAGTATGCTCTATACTATCCTCTGGTGTAGATTTAAAGACGCTAACGTTGGTCTTGTAGTTGGTAGCCCTAGAAGGAGTTTTCGCCGATGTCCGATCTTCTTTCGTCGTAAAAAACATCATAGAGGTACAGCAATCCACTTTAATGGTTGTAAAGACTATATAGTAACCTTGTGTATCTGCAGTCTATTCCAGCTCCAATGCCAACGTCCTCCAAGACCTTTATGCGGGAGATTCATGGCGGCAACGCAGATGCCAAGCCTCTTCGAGTATTGTCTGCATGTGGACCTTTTACAACTTCGTCCAACGTGGAGTACGTGCCGCTGAACGACCTGCTGCAAGTAGCCATCGACAGCAAGCCTGACGCACTCATTCTCGTAAGCATATCCGTTCTATCACTCTCGGCTCTCGCAGTAAAGATCGTTTCACTGTAGGTGGGTCCGTTCATTGACGTAAACCACTCCAGTTTCTCTGACGGCGTCGTTCCGTTCGATGGGATGCTGCTCAGCTACGAAGACATCTTCCTGTTCAAAGTCATGACGCTCATGAACAGTGTCTTGGGGCAGAACCCTGACATGCAGCTCATCCTCATTCCGTCCTTGCGGGACGCTAATCACGAGTACGTCTACCCTCAGCCTCCTCTAGACAAGAAAAAGGCATGTGAAGCCTTGGATCAGGACGAATACGCCAAGGTAGAATCGTAAACAATCTACTACTAAATCCTAAGAGTCTAATAGTATATTGACAGCGAGTACACATGCTGTCGAACCCTTGTACGTTTGCTCTGAACGACGTCATCTTTGGCGTCTCCACGCTGGACGTCATGATGCACCTCAGTTCGAACGAGCTGCACCGGTAGGATGTACTGACTTATTGTCTCGGGATGTATCTAATGTGTCACCTCGGTTTTTAGAGCCAAGGCAAGTAAGCAGAACCGATTGCTGCGACTGAGTGAACAGTTGATTGAACAGCACAGGTACCACTTCTCTTCCTAATTATACGACTTTAGCGTCTGACTAACGTGTCATGATGGATGGCAGCTACTACCCACTATTTCCTCCGCCGGCATCCGGTGAAGCTCCTCTCGACCTTCGCTATATGAAACAGTTCCAGTTTGAGCACACGCCGGACGTCTTGATCCTTCCGTCCGTCCTCAACCGCTTCTGTGGTGTACGTATTACTGTAGCTTATAGTTTCATGATCATTGGAGGACTAATGGATGCTCTACAGCGTATACGAGACTCGATATGTATCAATCCTGGCCAACTGTGCAAAGGACAAGCTGGAGGAACATTCGCTTCGTTGACAGTGCTTCCTCTTGATAACAACAAACTTGACGAGTCAGAGGAGGATCAAGTTCCTCACCAAGTACCAGACCGAACGCTAGTGGAAATTAAACGCATCTAGCCTTTCTGTTTTGCAATGCACTTCAACTTTGTCACTTCGACATCTTCCAGTCTAGGCTTCCTACAAATATAGCTAGTGTACCACAAATCGTGGAACGGAAACTACAAGATGGCATAGTATGGAAACTAGACAACACAACAAAGAATCAAAAAGAGCTGCAAATGGAGGATCGGGACGATATCGACTCGAATGGTGACAGTATCACTGCCTCCAGTGAACAGCCATTGCTTCCGCATCGTTACCAATATGAACACAGTGATAGCCAGCGTCGACGTCCTTCATGGTCACTCTCTCGACGTACTAAAATAGCTCTTGCAGTGCTGACGACAGTACTGATATTCACACATGTGCTCTTCGTTGTCCTCTTGCGCACCACTACAGCATCTCTGGAGTCTATGACCATCCCTGACTTGTGCCACAAACAAAGTGTGGGTGACGTGATTCTCCAACTTCATAATCCGTCCTATTGTAGACCTGACGTTGGGCAATTGCATGCTTCGATCTACAAGCAAGACCAATTGGTGCTAAACTTGACTACCCCTGCCTTTAATTTGCAGCGTGGACACTCAACACTTGTGACGGACGTTCACATGGACATCTTGCCCACTCCTCATGAGCTCTACGATATCCTTTTCCATACACCAGGCGAATTTTATGCCAAGGGCCAGATTCCGGTTACAATCCATTGCTTGCTCGTGCCCTTCACCGTCCACCTCGATGTCAGCTCTATCTTCCACACTGCGTCAACTATAGTAGACGATAGAGCTCAGGAACGGTGGCTTTTCAGCGCAGACCCTCTCCTCGATCAACGCCTCCAACTTTCTTCTGAAGCTAGCAGCATTACCAACGAGTTAAAGCGAGTCGTTCAACAAGTACTATCCTCAATTGCTTTATCTCACTTCCGAGTGGTAGATGAAGCAGATGCCATTTTTGCCTATTCAGACGTTCGCTTTCAGTATGATTCGTCTGTGCTTTGGAACGTTCCACCACTGACACTTCGAATCAATAGCAACGAGAGTCAAACAATACTTTCTGCCGGACTCTCGAGGTTTCTCTTGGGTGCAGGTGATACCTTTATTATGGCTGACAGTGTCATCCATAAAAAGGAGATGCAGCCTTTGCGTTCGATGATCGAACACATTCTTATGAGTAAAGGAGAAACGCTCCATGTGTCCGGCGACAACGGTCGATCCGATTGCTACTCTCTTCAGGTGTTAGATTTAATCGATTTTGACGTAAACGTCCCCTCGACTGTCGACGGAAAACCACTGCTACTTCGTCATTACAGTGCAAAGCCGACGATCAAGAAACTGGACAGCCATACGGAGCAGTGTCTGATAAAGCTAGACGTGGTACTCGGCATCAACAACCCGTTGCCGGTCAACTTTCATCTTTTTGACATCGATTTCGACCTGTACTACTTGAAAAGTGGCAGGAAAAAGAAGCACTATCTCGTTCATGTCGATGATGAAAACCAGGTCGTGTGGACGCCACACACGGAGAACAACGTGACCATCGAGACGGAATTGCACTACTACAGGACATGCAAAGACGTCATTTCGCTCTACTTTAAAGACGAGCTTTCATTTGCCATTGAAGACGGGAGTGTGCATCTGGGCGTAGGCAGTGGGAACAACTTCACCATTCCCTTTTCCATTCCAGAGATACGCATCCATCCTGAAGTAGCCCATGCGCAGGAATTAGTTTAATACATTGACCTTATAAAGATATACTTCTACGATGAATCTACATCCTGTCGTCTTCTCTGCGTCCTAGCTAACGTTTCTTGTCTATTGTGTGCAAGCAACGATCCTCCTGCAATGCGAACTGGTCTTCAATTATGGCAATAGAGTAGATCAGACGCTAGTCTTGACTGCTAGTACCTTGACTTATGTTCACTTTCGGTAGGATCTAGACGATTACCAGTTTCAAATGATTGTTTTGCTTCAGCTCCAAGCATCACCTCGCACATAATCTCTATACAAACAATTTATAATTGCACAACGACCTTCTTTCGTCTTCAAAGCTGACGAAAACACACTAGTCTTTTGGTCAGTAGCCTACACTAGAGCAAATACGACAACCGTAGAAACGCTTGGGCAACACAGAGTGCTTTTCTAAAGACTATGCGTATATTTGAAGTCCTCCTTGGAGTTCGTTCGGTCAATGTACGAATGGGCCTTGAAGTGCTCCGCTTGGATAAGCTCCGCCAGCATCGGCGCCACCGATAGCCGCTTGATCTTGGACGAATGTTGCGCCGCCGGGTCCGCCGGGATCGTGTCCATGACCACCACTTCGGACAGCTCCGAGTCTTCAATCGCAGCCTCGGCTTCAGCATTCAGCAGCGGGTGGGACGCAAACGTGTACACGCGCTTGGCTCCCTTCTCCTTTGCCAGCTTCGACAGCTTGTGCAGCGTCGATCCCGTGTCGATCAAGTCGTCCACGATAATCACGTCCGCGCCGTCGACGTCCCCAAAGATGTCCGACTCATTCTTGATGCTACCATCGCCATTCTCTCGGAAGTATGCAGCGAAGCGAGCAGGTGCACCGGGAAGCCATTTGTTCAGACCTGTTTGGAACATACGCGCGCGACGCAGACACTCTGGGTTCGGAGCGAGGATGACGATCGGGCGGTGAAGATAGACCTGCGTGGCAAAGTACTCGACGCCTGCCATAATGGTCTCAAGCGTTTCCACCGGCACGTGCTGGCTGAAGAAGGAGGCTTCGTTGCCTTGCACACGCAGCTGGACGTCGACAGCAATGACACGGTCGACACCCATGACTTCGAGCATGGTGGCAATATCCGCTGCAGCCGACTGGATGAACTTGGAGTTCACCGACGTCGACGTCGGGTTCGCTCGACGGTGGTGCTTGTAAGCGTAGTACCTATACACGAGCAATCCATGAGATCATACATTCATAAATAGATAAAGCGTTAGATGTGAATAGACGTACGGGATGACGGCTGTCACGCGCTTGGCACTCGCACGACGCATCGTGCTCACCATGAGCAGCAGCTCCATGACGCTGTCATTGACAGGGGATGCGAGGGACTGGACGAGGTACACGTCCTTTCCTCGAACGCTTTCTCCGACTTGGCACTGCACCTCGCCATCGGCGAAACGTCCGAGCTTTAGATTTCCGACTCGCGTGCCAAGTCTTCTCGCGATGTCGTCCGCTAGTTGAAAGTGGGACGACCCGGAGAAGATCTTGAGTTCGTGACAACCAGGGATGAACATGCCAGCGTGCGTGCAAGGGTGCTTGTCGGACGGGAAGAACGGCGACATCGGGTCCACACGCTTGCGGTCCTGTGGCACACCAAATTCAAGGTCTCTCAAGTCCTCTCGGCTGCGTTCATGAGACGAGGCAGTAGAGCGGCTTCCGAGCGCAGCTCCGCTTGCGAGTGCAGCCCCTAGGAGAGGCGAGAGACGCCAGACACCTCGAGTACCGACGCCGAGCATTCCAAGTCGCTTAGTGTATTTCGTGGTGTGTATCGGTGGAAAAGACCCGACGGCCTTCGGACTTGAAGTTTGTATTGACTCCAGTAGGCATGGGCGAAAGAAAAGAGAGATTTCTTTTGGGCACGAAACTCGGACACAAACGGCGAGAGTGCATCCATTCGACGTTTCAAGGTCGATGGATACGTTTGATGAAGTGTTGAATGGAGAGGAGGATATGTTGATTAGTGAGCTCAATGGTGCATTGGAGGATGAATATGACCCGGCAGAGAGGAATAAAGTGGATGACAAACCTCCTGCACCAGAGGATTTAAAGCCGAGTGGAGAGGATGGCTACGAGGAACAAAGACTCCGACGGAAATGCAAAAAGCTACATGCTCTGGTGAAGGAGCAGAAGAGCACGATCGAATCACTCCGGAATAAAAGGTATCAACCTTCTGTGGTCGAAGCCGAAGCACTACGCAATGTGCATAAGCTAGCACAAGAGGAACGTCAGGACGCCATGGGCCTCAACTCGGTACGATTTATCATGTAGAGAAAACACTGAAGGAAGTATACCTAAAGCATTGATGTTGAAGTGGTTATCAGGGTCAGAGAAGCGAGTACGAAAGCAGGAATCGGTAGATGAAAGACTGCACAAGTATGAGCTCCATGTACGTGCACAATTCCAAAATCTTTCCTTTTAGGTTCGTACTCAACACGAATCGTACTACAGGTGCAGCAGCTCTATAAAGAAATCAAGGAGAAGAAGGAAAAATATAATATGCTGGAAGAGTGTCTGCAGCAAGAAAAGCACAAGAAGAGAAAACTGATCAAGGCTTGCAAGGCTGCTCGACATGCACTCCTAGCGGTTCAGCAGGATGGCACACGGGATATGCTGGAGGATATGAAGGGCAAGTATGCCAATTTGGAAAAGGAACATGAATCGTTAAAACTTTCCCTTGAAGCTGAGCGCGAAGAGGTGTGATATTCTTCGCTTACTCTCTAGTTACCATGCTCTTATCTCTTTATGCTTGTAGACACGTTCGAAGGCCGATGAGATCACTACTTTCCAGGAAACAGTATCAAGCCTTCGAGCTGAAAAGGAAGAATTGCAGCGTACGAACATTTGTAAATGCATTTCTCAAGCGCATGAACGCTTATGCTCTTTATAGAAAGCATGGAACGACAGGGTGATGCCCAGTCACGTCTGCGACAACAAGTGCAGGAGCAACAGTCTACCATCCGTCAGTTACAAGAAGACTATCAGGCTGCACTAGAGCGAACGCAAGTACTAGAACGACAAAACGGACGAACGCAAGATGATAATACGGTACGCAATTTGCATTTGATGTCTTAAGATATCAAGCTGAATGTGTTCTCAACATCTTCTAGCACGAGACGCTCTCAGTGGCTCTGGCCAACTCCCAGGAGAAGATAGCACAGCTCAAAGAGGAGATCCAGACCCTTCGTTCGGATCAAACCCGGATTCAGCAGAGACTACCTACCACTTGTGATACTACCGAGCTACCTACTGAAGCATCTCCCACAAGAAATTTTGATCAACTATCATACCAAGTGCGTTATTTCGATGTATTTTGTATTTCCTATTCGCTAATAGGCTCTTGTGTGCTGCCAATAGTCCGAACAAGTTGGCAAGAAGCTCGTCTTGTTATATCGCTGGCTGACGAATGAGTCGAGTGCAGCATTTTCAACCATGAACAAGAAGCAAACAGCACCAGTGAAACCGATTCGATCGGATACCGACATACAGGAATGTCTACGTGGGTTCGAGTCAACCCTCGAAGAGCTTCAGCAGCTTGTTGAAGACCGTGCTGCAAGGACTCTCGGCGCCCAACTAGCCTTGTCATGCAACTTGAAAGAAGCGTGTTGAATTTCTGCTACTCGAGTCCTCAGCAATATAATGCTACTCTCTCACGACCAATCCGCCCAACCACTAGGTAGCAGAGGAGACATACAAGACAAGTAGTGTACTTGATCCCTCCATAAATGCGTTTAAAGCTACAACCGGTGTTGTTTAGCATATATCCCATCTCTTCCAGACCTACCGACGTCTCCAGCATTGCCCATCAACTTTCTTTCGATCCTCCCTCGTCTCCAGAGATCCTAGATCTACTACACTACAACAGATTCAACTTATAACCAACCGCACGAAGACAGTGTCTATTGCTTATCGCCACTTCTTACTTGTCCTTCTTGTCGTTCAAGCTGCGGTCCAAGAGCTCTCCAAGCAGGTCGTTCAGACCAGTCAGCAAAGATCTACCGTCATCCACAAGTCCAGCCGCCACGGTCGCGTTCGTGTACACTTGTTTGGCCACCTTGGTCGCCAACTCTGAGTCGGTGCTGCGGAGAGAATTGAGGTCGACGATAAGCGGGTGCTTCGGGTTCACCTCCACCGTGTGCTTGCCCAGAGGGGCCGCGTTCTCACCCTGCGAGTCGTTGACCATGGCCATCATCTTGCGCACCGCTGCGGACTCGTGGTCCGAGATGATGGCAGGAGATTCGCTCAGTCGAGACGTGAACTTGACGTCCGTAACGACGTTCTCACCAAGCGTCATCTTGAGCCACGCACCAAACTCGGTTTGTTCACTCTCTGACAGCTTCTTCGTGTTGCTGTCGTCATCGTCCTCGACATCCAGCTTGGCATGCTCCGCCGACACGACCTTTCGGCCGTTGAACTCGGCGACGTTGGACATGACAAAGTCGTCGATCGGGTGGTAGACGAACAGCACTTCCTTTCCAGTCTTCTTGAAGCCCTCATAGTACGGCGAAGACTCGGCGATTTCTCTCGTTGGCGCACACAAGTAGTAAATCTCGTTCTGGTCCGGCGGACAGCGACTGATGTACTCGTCGAGCGTCGTGTGCTTCTCCTTGTCCAGACCACTCGACTCGTATCGGAGCAGCTTGGCGAGAGCGTCCTTGTGTGTAAAGTCGGTGCAGATACCTTCCTTAATGAACTGTCCAAACTCTTGGAAGAACTTTTCGAACTGCTCGGGTTCCTTGGCAGACTTTTGCTCCAAGAAACGGATCACACGTCGCGTCAGAACGTCCTTGAGCTTTACGATCAGTCGGCTGTCCTGCATCTTTTCTCGCGAAAGACTGAGCGGCAAGTCCTCGGAATCGACGACACCACGGACGAAGCGCAGCCAGTCCGGAAGGATGTCCGCCGAGTTGCGCTCGATCAACACCTTTCGACTGTACAAGCTGACTCCAGGCGACATGCGCTCGTAGCCGAACTTTTCGGCGTGCGAGGAGCCGACGAAGAGCAGTGCCTTGAGCTCCAACGGAGCGTCCGCTCGGAACAGCAGTCGGTACTGAGGCTCATCGAAGGCGTTCGAGATGAACTTGTAGAACTCAGAGTACTCTTCCTCCGACACTTCGTTCTCCGGCTTCGTCCACAGCGCCTGCACCGTGTTCACGGCCTCTCCATTCAGCAGAATGGGGAAGGAGACAAAGTTGGAGTACTGACGGATGATCTGTTCGATACGCGATGCCTTGGCATAGTCTTTGCTAGCTTCGCTAAGGTTGATCACAATCTTACTACCTCGCGCAACGGCATCGTCCGCGGCCGGTAGGATCTCGTACGATCCGCTACCGTCAGAGCGCCAGACGTGAGGACCTTCCGACGAGCTTGCAGAGCGCGTCGTAACGTCAACGGAGTCAGCAACCATAAATGCCGAGTAGAATCCGACACCGAATTTTCCGATAATGCCTTGCAGGGCATCGCCCGACTCCGATCCGCTCTTTTCCTTCAGCTCTTCCAAGAACGCCTTGGATCCGGAGCGAGCGATGGTACCCAAGTTGCTGACTAGTTCATCCTTGGTCATACCGATACCAGTGTCCTGGATTGTGATCGTGCCCTTCTCTTCGTCCGTTGTGACTTCGATCTGCGGCTCCAGCTCTGGGCTGTGGATGTCCTGGTTCGTTGCCTGCAAGTGACGCACCTTTTCCAAGGCGTCCGAGGCATTCGAGATGAGCTCACGGATGAAAACTTCCTTGTCAGTGTAGATCGAGTGCGTCACGATATCCAAAAGCTGGCGCGTCTCCGCTTGGAATTCGTGCTTGTCACCTATTGCAAAAGTATATATCCATTAAATCGTTGCAAATACGACTAGGATCATAAATAAAGCGTACCTTTGTTATCAGAGCTGGTGCTCATGGCAGCAGTCAGCATGGAGCTACTGGCACGAGGCAAGTGGCTGCGCACTGCCAGTCTAGAGATAGGCATGGAACTAAAGCGCTTGCTGTGGCTAGTAGCAGCTCCATGGGCGCTACGAGAAGCCGCGACGCGCCACTGTTTCGCTGCGCGCTGCACAGTCGACCGAATCATGTTTGCTTGTCAAATTAGCTTGTCTGGGCCACAGAAGCAAACCACTTGCGTTTAACAAGTCGCGTACAACATACGTCTTCAACGAGAGGTGCCTCGAAGGTTGCGCAAACGCTACAAAGACAAGATACTTCAAGCTAAGTTCGTCTCAGCGACATCAAGCGCCGTCAGCACATTTGTACTTTTGCTTTCGATAGCTCAGGGCGATGCTTTCTCGACTTCTTCGTTCTACCTCTTCTCTATCCTCCCGCTCGTCTGTATCTCTACAGCGGTCGTTGAGCACAGCGAGACGAACGGCGTCTCCAGAGACGATTGAAAAGCTCCAGGAGCTTCTCGGTGATCGCCTCTCGACTTCCTACTCGGTGTTGGAGGTACACTTCCGTAGTCATTTTCCTAGGTCAACCAAGTACCTTACGACTGGTCTGCACGTTCATAGCAACATGGACAAGATGAGTCGTACCATGACAACGCTCCGCCGGATGCAGTTGCGTTCGTAAACTCGACGGAGGAAGTATCAAAAGTTGTACAGATCTGTGCAGCAGCCAACACCCCTGTCATTCCATTCGGAGCTGGTATATACTTTACCAAGTTTGGACTGTAGATTTTGTACTAAAGGCGTGTGTCTGACAGGTACATCGCTTGAAGGCCATATTGCTGCCCTCGAAGGTGGTGTGACGATCGACCTCACCGGCATGAATGAAATTATTTCCGTACTGTTCCTGTGTTCAAAGCACGTTTCTATGTAAGATGCTAACGACAGGTTGACACAGGTCGAACCGGAGAATATGGCGTGCAGAGTGCAGGCGGGTGTCACGCGAGAACAGCTGAACATCGATCTGCGTGAAACCGGTCTCTTCTTCCCCGTCGACCCAGGCGCAAATGCTAGTATTGGAGGCATGCTATCCACCAACGCTTCTGGTACCACCACTGTTCGGTACGATCCATAGCTTCTTTAGGATAAACAAGATCCAGGTCTAAAGCGCGCTATAGATATGGGAACATGAAGACTGCCGTCATGGGCGTTACTGCTGTCATGGCGGACGGAAAGATCGTCAAGTTCGGCACCAAGTAGATCGATCTTTCCTGCTTATGAACGAATTCATCCACTAACTCAACATTCAGGACGCGTAAGACGTCCGCTGGGTACGACCTCACTCGTCTCTTCATCGGTGCAGAGGGCACTCTGGGTATCGTCACGGAGGTACACGGTTTCCACCTTATGATCACCCCCCCCCGACTGACATGTCAATAGGCTGAAATTCGTCTGTTCGGTATCCCGGAGGCAGAGAAGACGATGATCTGCTCCTTCGCCAGCATCAAGGATGCCGTGGACGCTTGTGCGGCTGTCATGCAGATGGGTATCCCTGTGGCACGTATGGAACTCATGGATGAAGGTTGTGTCGCTGCCGTGAACGCGTACTCGAACCTGGACACTGCCGTGAAGCCAACGTTATTGATCGAACACCATGGATCCACGAGTGAGATTCAGGAGCAGAGCGAAGTCGTGCAGGAGCTTGTGAACGACTTTGGAGCGGAAGGCATCCAGCTCGCTGACACGCCGGAAGAGCGAAAACACTTGTGGAGCGGACGCCACAGTGCTTGGTACGCCACCAGAGTATGTTTTCCTCTCTCGATCTACGTTTGTACGGAAGCTAACGATAAAGATAGAATCACATTCCAGGAAGCAGTGCCCTCTCGACGGACGTGTGTGTGCCTATCGCCAACCTGGCAGACGTCATCGTGGACACGCAGGAAGATATCAAGAAGACGGGGATCTACGGGAACATTGTCGGGCACGTCGGTGATGGCAACTTCCACGTCATGATCCCGATCAAGCAGGATGAAGGGTACTTGCAGCAAGTCAAGGACTTTTCCGATCGACTCGTGGACAGAGCACTGCGGGCAGAAGGAACGTGTACGGGAGAGCACGGCATCGGATATGGCAAGACCAAGTACCTTCGTGCGGAACATGGTGACAGCGTCGACTTGATGAAGAATTTGAAGCTGGCGTTCGACCCGAAGAACATTTTGAACCCAGGCAAGTTGTTCTAAAGCAGAAGAGGATAGTGTCTCATGAAATGGAAAGACTGGTCTATTCCTTCTTCGTCTTGGTGTTCCGATCGCTTGCGCACGTCCATTGCCAATAGGAAAAGTAGACTAGTGCCAGAACTAGGTGGCCACACGAGTACGCTGCGAAGAGGTAGTCATGGATATGAGGGTACTTGGACGGAGGCTCCACGAGCAGATGGATGAGATGAATGCAGACTACTCCAGCCAAGGAGATCTAAGTGTTATGCCGTAAGTATTCGATATGGATGGTAAGGATGAGGAACGCTTTTGTGTACGTACCGCAACGTAAGCTTTTAGTAGCGAGTGTGGCGTGCCGTCAGTGTTGTAGGCGGGAGGCTGTGTGTGTTTCTTTGCTCTTTTAGCTGGCGATGGCGAGTTAAAGTATGGATAGACACCGATAACAAAGTAGAGACATTGGAGGACTAAGTAGGGTAGCACTTGTCCATCTTTCATCAGGAGGAAGAACATGCTATCATGTAGTATGATGAATGTAGGCTTGATAGATACCCATGAATGGATTTACCTGAAGGTAGAGAGGAGGCTGAGCCATCCAGACACGAGAGTTGCATATGGCTGCAGGAGTGAAATTGGCAGTAGCGGAAGCAGAATTGTTTTTTCATGAACTATTGCATTACGTTCAATCAGCGTGAGTTGACCGGTACATGTTTGACAGTTAGTTACTCGGATACCTTGGAATGAGAAGAGGAAAAAGGACAAGGAAGCATTGGTCAACGCGAGAAGGAAGCGAACTTTAGACGGTCTTCGTCGTAGCAGATCGACGACGGATGGTAGAAACCCGATAAAAGTGGTCAGTGTGCTATCATCAAAACAGCCAACGATTTAGTTTTATCAATGATTAAGTCCACAAGTAGTGACTATATGCACAAACCATAGACGCATCTGTTGATCGGAAGAAATGCGCTGACGAACTTTGATAAAAAGATCAAGCACACACCAAAAGTTCGCTACCTTGTCCTCAAAGAGTCCTCGTGCAAATGGAAAAATACGATGGACAACTGTATACATAAAATTAGAGGCATTATAAAGCGAAAGTATCTATCAAATGGACAACCTTGTGCTAGCGCCGAAACGCACGTTTCTCCTTCTGGAGTATACACACAAAATGGAGCCCACAAGACGGTGAACGTGGACACGACCGCAACGGCTAGCTTGAAAAAGTGGAAGATAGACTTCCAGCCAGACCGATGGATGCATCTGGATAGGAGGTAGCAGCCAAAGGCTGGAGCGAAGTATAAAGACATTTGCTTGAAATTAAGCGCGAGGCAGAAAAAGACGCTTCCTAGGAAATCATATTCGTTCAACAAGAGACTGATAGCTGCCGCTGTGAGTCCGAGACAGACATTGTTGTACTGAAAGTGGCCATGGTCGATGAGTATGAAGGACGGCTGTAGCAAGACTAGAACAAAGAACGCGAGGCGCCTGTTGAACTGTTTTCGATGACTCCCGAACAAGCATTTGCTCATGGCATACACTGCTGGGAACAGTATAATAAGACCGCACGCAATCACAGATGCTCTCATGTACATCTTGCTAGTTGGAGACTCGTAGCCTCTGGATGCTGTGAATTCCACCATGCTCGGCTCGACAATATCCGCACCGAGTCCAAAGACGTAGGACACATAAGCTGTTAATGGTGGATAGTCTAGTCCCCAATATTGCAAATCGTTATCGGTCGAGTTAAAGTACCATTTTGACATTGGAAGGTGCAGCGTCAGCTCCATCCAATGCCGCTGAGCCTCATAGTCGCCAAACATGGGCGGTGTGTGCTCCCCCGAGTACGAATTAAGTCCCACCGTCCACCTCACGAATACCAAAATTAAACAGCATAGCAAAGACCCTGTGACTTGCATCTTGTTCAGTTCAAAATGGCGAGTACATCGCTCGAGGATAGGTAGCGACGACTCGAGGAGCTCATTTGCCATATTCGTGTCGTGCTTTGTTGTCGTGTAAAGTAGCGAAAAGGGATGTCTAGCATCTGACTTGAAGCAAGTGAAGTAGCGATTATAATCAGGCGCATGAGATGACCCCTCGTTCATTATTGGAAATGTCGTTAGCAGGACGTGTGGCGCTCATCACGGGAGCAGCATCCGGTCTAGGCCGAGCAACCGCAGCTCGATTCGTCCAGCAAGGCGCAAGTGTTGTGCTTTGCGACTTGCCCTCATCTGCAGGGGAAGATGTCGCGAAGGAGCTTGGATCCAACTGTCGCTTTTCGCCCACAGACGTAGGATCTACATGCTTGACAATATACCCAACGCCAAAAGCACTAAATTAATGGCAAACAGGTAACGCAAGAAGAAGATGTAATTGCAGCTTTGGACTTGGCGGAAAAGGAGTTTGGGCGGTCCGTGAACGCGGCTGTGAGCTGTGCTGGCGTTGCAATTGCCATGAAGACCGTGAGCAAGAAAGGAGCTCATTCCCTCGACGCCTTTATCAAAAGCATGAACGTCAACGCTATTGGTACTTTTAATGTCGGACGTTTGTCTGCCGAAAGGTATCTCCTTCGAATCTTTATCGTGCCAATTCACATGACAAATCCGATATGAACAGAATGTGCAAGGGCGAGCCGTTAGAGAATGGAGAGCGCGGAGTGATCATCAATACTGCCAGTCCGTTTCTTGTCTATATCTTTGTGTGCGCTTCACGAAGCTAAGTATCAAAATCGTAGGCATTGCTGCGTATGAAGGTCAGATCGGTCAGGTCGCGTACGCTGCAAGTAAGGGTGCCATCGTTGGCATGACACTGCCAATGGCTCGAGACCTTGCGCCGAACCACATTCGAATCAATGCCATTGCACCAGGGCTGTTCAAGACGCCGTTGCTGGCCAATTTGCCAGAGCAAGTGCAGCAGGAGCTTGGTCAGACGATTCCATACCCTTCGCGTCTGGGAGACCCGGAGGAGTATGCGCAACTGGCGCAATCGATCGTCGAGAACCCCATGCTAAATGGAGAATGCATTCGTTTAGACGGAGCGCTGCGCATGCCGCCCAAGTAAAGTTGAAATGCAAATTTCTCTAGAAAACAAAGAAGATGACTTCGTCTTCCCATTCGTTTCGCGTCTGTTCTATCTTTATAAATCTTTGATATAGCAGCACCTTGGTCTGATCCGACTGCTATAAATTCATGCAAAAGAGCTCTGGCTGTGAACAGACACACAGTTTCATCGGATGGTAGACGCACAACACGCGGATACTTGGGGCGTTAGACACGGCGGGCATTCACCTCACTTTCATATTCCGGGCTAATTATAGTCTAGGGTATGAATAGCGCCGCTTGGAGACTGGATATCCGGGACGAAACAACAATTGGGCGTCTGTTATGGCGCACGAACTTCTGGTTACATTCAACATGGAATTGATCCGGAAACTTGGAGGGTTCCTAGACGCGGTTGCATAAATACACTGCGGGCAAGACTCTTCCGTCGACCCATGTAGCCACATGGATGCGATTCCGCCCGTTACTGTTTGACGAAATCAACGACAGAAATTGTGAACACGTCGGTCGCGTGGCGAAATGCGCGGCAGTTCGAATTTTCACTCTGCCGACGTTGATTTGACGACAAACACCTTGCTGAGGAATAGTGGGTGCGTTATGCCATCTGCCGCTGCACGTTCGCTTCGGCATCCGTCTCACCGGCCTGCTGCGCATACTCTCTTGCCAGGTCGTCAACTCAATGAACGAGCGATCACGCTGACCGTTCCGCATCAAACGAAACGCGGCCCATCGGATATGCACAGCTAATTCTACCTATCCTACCGGCCGGATTTTCCGTCGTCGGTCGGAAAAGGACGGTACGAAAGTGTTCCGAATAGGGCTCAAATTTTCCTGCTGTCCCACTCTGCACGCAAAATAGCGTGTCGTCTACTTTGCTGTAACTTGGTGCTTCCATTTGGCCAAAAAACAACCAAGAACAGCGAGAAGAAGAGTACTTTGCCCAGTACGCAGCGCTCATGATGACGACGGCACCTTCCACTGCCGACGTGCCTTCCGTGCCTTCCTCGGTTGGCCCTGCCCCTGGAGACGGCGGTACGAACCCGCCGAGCGACTTCCACCCGACTGACGCGATGACGAAAGAGGATCCGAGCGGGAAGAAGTCTCCCCCGAAAAAGTCTCGGCGAGAGCTTCCGCCACAGACCGTCGCCATTCTTAAGGGCTGGATGCTCTCTCCGGAGCATATCAAACACCCGTACCCGACCGACGAGGTAGGAACTCTTGTAGATAAATCAGTGGACGATAGTCTCGATGCTCATGCCATGTATTAGGACAAGCAAATGCTGCTCAAAAAGACTGGTATTAATATGAAGCAGCTCACGAATTGGTTTACGAACGCCAGAAAGCGCATTTGGAAACCCATGATGCGACGAGAACACTCGAGGCAAATGGAGATGGAAAAAAGTGGACAAGCTCCTCCGGCAGCGTATGCTTTCACTTCTGCTTTCTTTACCTCTTCTCTTTCTGACATGCCCATTTATAGATTTAATGAGCCCGTATACCCTCCTCGACCGACAGTCAGTCATTCTTTAGACGGTGGTGTCCTGAGCATGTTTCCCAACGCTCCAGGCCAATCATACCCTGCTAGCTACTCCATGAACCCTGGCTCCCAGTCGATGATGATGCAGCCGACGTACACGCCAGGGTACGACGGACAATTCGCACAGGAGCTTACTCCACAGTATGGATCGTACCCTGCGCCAGCCTATCAACCACGCAGCATCCGGACCTTGTCCGAGACGGCCAACGCCGCAGCAGCCGAGTTGGATCAGTACACAGAGTCTCAGCAGCGACGGAAGCGACCGAGGGAAGAAGAGGAACAAGCCAACGCAAAGAGGTTCCATCCGATGGAAAGTCCGACGTCTCAGGACGTGCTTCAGCGCTTCGTCATGGCGAGAGCACAGAGAGGTGACCACGGGCCCGTGTCCGATCTGGAAAAGGTGCAACTATCCAGCGACACTGGCCTGACGCTCGACCAGATCGAGATGTGGCTCCAGTCGTACACGCAGCAGAGCGCGTCGACGACTAACACTGCCGGCGTCGCCTCGAGACCTTCGACCACGTCCCCGAATGTAAGTGACGACGAACTCGATTCTTTGCTCTCCATTCTCGTCTAACTAGCTAAATATATGAACGCTTGCATACTAAATCCGCTCCGTGTGCCGATATCTAGACGATGCAGTTGCGTTCCATCCCCAGCCAGGACAACCCGACCTTCCCGCCGCCGCCAGCGCCCACGCATCCGTCCAGCAAGTCCATTCCTAGTCGCAACAACCCCATGTTCCCAACTCGTCCGTCCGTTCCGAGCCAAGGCAACCCGACGTTCCCTCCACCTCCATCCGGCGATCAAATGTCTGGAGCGATGTTCCAGCCCAAGAACAGATCCGCTCGTTCCATGTCCACGAGTGCGTATGGCCAACCTGCTTCGGCACCGAAAGATGCAAATCCAAAGATCTCGCTGCCTGGGCTGGCCAACGGAGGCGCCAAAGCACCTAGCGTCGGCGTCGCGCGAGACGGTCGGTCGCGTACGTTGGACATGGGTCTCTTCTCGGACGCTCGGAGACGCAAAATGAACTTCCAGGACGTATTGGAGCACGCAAAGAACCCACCTCCGTCCGGTATCAACTTCACACCGATCCGAGAGAGTCCTCGAGTGGATGACCATGCATCCCACGACCGGTAGACAGACGTCGAGTGGCCTGTTTGCTTTTTCCTCTTTTCATGTTTGCTTTCAAAGTAGATTTTTCTCTCGACAACAAGAGACACAATGTTTGGAAATGACTTGCCGCCTCTTAAGTACTCGTATCAGTCGATAGTCCGATGCGGAGACTGTCTGCTAAGGCGTATCCATGTCAAACGCACTCGACACGGCTTACACCTGTGCAAGATCTTCAGCTTTGATTACACCACTTACTTGCATTGACTATGGTCCGGAATTTGGTTGGCTCGCTCTCCAGCATCTCGCCAAAGCACCTCCTGTCACGACCTACGGACGTGCAGTAAACTGACGTCGTTCGACTGATTCGAGAGCAAACGTACTTGCGCTGGACGCGGCATTCTGAAACGCTTTCGAGTCGAACACCAAAGTCGGCCGAACGCATAGATCGAGTCTTTTCTGATTCCAGACACGATGCAATCGTCCTATCCTCGTGCTGCGCTACCACCGTTAGCGCTGAGCACGAATGACAGCAAGAACAAGTCGAAACACTTTGTCGCGGGAGCACTGGGCGGTATGACTGCGGCCGTGCTTACCTGTCCACTCGACGTCGTGCGCACTCGGCTGCAGGCTGCTGTCCACAACAATCGAACCGTCCGATCGCAGACGACGCTCGGCACCATGCGCTCAATTGCTGCTCGAGAGTCTATCTTCGGTCTCTGGAGAGGTATTACACCTACGCTCGTTGCCATTGCCCCTACCAGAGCGATTCACTTCGGAACTTACTCGGAGTTTAAGAAGATCCTGGCGTCGCGTGGATTTGAAGGCAAGCTCTCCAACTTTACAGCAGCGTCAGGCGCTGGATGCGTTGCCACAACTCTTCTATGTCCCGTTTGGGTGGTGAAAACGAGATTACAGCTCTTGCCAACGCATGCAAAGCAGCCTGTTCGCGGAGACGTTCTGTCCTTAGGCATGGCAAATGGAGGCGAGGCCGCCACGAAGGTCGCTCAGAAGCAAATGACTTCGATCAAGCACGTCGTGAAAGAGATGTATCAGAAAGAAGGCGCACGGGTCTTCTTCCGTGGTCTATCAGCGTCCTACTGGGGTATCTCTGAAAGCGCAATCCAGCTGATGCTGTATGAAGAGACCAAGCAGCGGATGCAAAACCCGAGTCAGATGAACATGTTCCTAGCTGCCGGTGGGTGCAAGATGGTCGCCAGTGTCCTCACGTATCCACATGAAGTTGTGCGGACGAGAATACGTGACCAGCGAGAGTATGTTGGCTCGACAGCCGAAGTCAAGTACAAGCGTATGATCCCGTCGATCATACGGATCGCTCGGGAGGAAGGTGTGCGCGCGCTCTACGGAGGGATGGAAGCTCACTTGTTGCGCACCGTTCCAAACGCCGCCGTCATGTTTGCAGTGGTAGAGCTCGTGTCTGGCCTGTAAGCTCCAGCCGACGTGTAGACAGAATGAACTAACTCATAGATTTGCTTGATATCTCATCTCTCTCCTCTTCCTTCAAGTTTCCTTTCAAGGTATCCCTTCCTCTAATTGGTGTAAAACCCTAGATAAAGCATATGATTGGACGAAAAGGCAGCACCAATCGATTCCGTCCACCACCAGCCTCGTTTCATTCAGTACGAGTACCATCTAGTAGATATCAAGGATGGCGACTTCTGTGGAGGACCAAGTCAAGCAGCAAGTGGAGTTCTACTTCTCCGCATCCAACTTTCGTCGAGACAAGTTTATGAAGGAAGTTGCGGCAAAGCATGATGGCTACGTACCCATCAGTGTCTTGCTCACCTTCAAGAAGCTCCAAGCGCTTACGGAGGATGCTACGGTTATCCAGTCCGCTTTGAGCGCATCGGACGTTGTCGAACTTAGTGAAGACCTCAAATCTCTGCGTAGGAAGCACCCGTTGCCTTCTGAGGAAGAATTCGATGCTCGAACGATCGTTCTAGCTGGTCTAGGCAAAACCCTTCCAGCCATTGAGGACGTCCAGGCGGCTCTGCAGGCCGCTGCTGAAGGAGATGAGAAGATCAAGACCAACCTGGTCCAACGTGAAAAGCACCGTAACGAGTTCAGCGGCGTCTGTGTGATTGAACTGGCGGACGTCGAGTCGGCTAAGAAGGTATTGGCCAACACGGACAAGATCAAGCTGAACGGACGGACGCCAGTGGGTATCAGCAAGCCTGAATTCAATCAGCTCTCTCAGGAGAAGCAGGTCGACTTTAAGAAGGCTGTGCGTGCCATGCTCGTCGCAAAAGACCTGCCGGAAGTGGACCATGAAGACCTGCACAGCAAGGTCAAGGCTCTTTGGGCGGACAACGAAGTGCTCAAGCCTCGCTACCGTATCTTCCCGGAGCAGAAGGCGCTCTACCTCCATTTCACCGACCCAGCTCTCGCCAAAACCTTCAACGAGAAGCTGCAGGAGACGCCTGTGAAGGTGAACGACCAGGACGTGTCATTTACCTTGGTCGAGGACCCAGAGGAGATCGCTAAGCGACCGCACCGTGTCCACAAGGAGAACAACAAGCGCAAGAACAGATCGGAGGGTCCTCAGTACGCGCTGCACATGTCCAACTTAGGTCCGAAGGCGTACATTGAGGATCTTAAGAAGCTGCTGATGCAAGGTGGTGTGCCGGAGACGTCTCTTCCATTCATCGACTACGATGGTCTGGACACGGCCAACAGTGTCTTCAGGGACGCCGAAGCGGTGTTCAAGAAGCTGCAGGAGCTGGAAGAGCCCAAGATCAACGATCGCGTGGTCCAGTTCCACCTCCTGCCCAAGGGCCGGGAGCTCAAGCTTCCAATCAACTTTGACAAGGGCCTAATCGTCCACTTCTCCGGTGTCAATGGAGAAATTTCTCGTGACGACATCAAGGACGCGATCAACGAGAAACTAGAAGGCGGCGAAGGCGTCGAGTACATTCAGTACCAAATCGGAGACGAGAGTGGGTACCTCCGCACGAGCTCTGCGGACGTCGCGAACAACGTCGTCAAGATCATTGGAGAGGGTGTCCAAGTCGGTGACAAGACGCTGTCCACTGCTCGCGTCGTGGATGGTGAAGAGGAGAAGCAGTTCTGGGAAGCCGCCCAGGCTGCTCGTAAGAAGCGTAGGAAGGTTAGTCGCGACAACAAGATGAAGTCCAAGCGCGGACGCTTCCGATAAGCTACTAGTTGCGGTAGAAATAACACGAAAACATCTTTACGTTGAAATTCTTTATGTCGATTGCAATCCCTCGACAACGCGTTCGCAATATTGAACAAAGGCCGCGTCGATCTCTTGCGACTGACTCGTCTCCCGCTCTTGGAACGAATATCGCTTCACCGTCGCATCGACGCTTCCTCGAGCACTGTCCATTTCTAATTCGAGGCTGAAGAGACATTTGAGCTCGAGCATCTCGCCGTAGAAGAAGAACTTGAGAACGCTTTCTACAGCACCACTTGCGACGCAGTTGAGTGCACTCGCCTGGAAGTGCTCGACGATCTCCTCTTGTGCAGGTGTAGACTCCATTTCGTATGCAATCGTACCACTAGTATACAAGATGAGTAGAATGAAGACATGTTAGAAAATGAATAGAATACATGGCAGTGGAGCTGATCCAGAGCTGCTCGAACTGGGCTGCCTCGATGCTAGGCTCAGGTGTGAGGTAGTCTAGCACCGGCATCTCGTCCGGTTCCTCGACGTATCCGCTCTCGCTATACGCTCCCGTGGCGCTCTCTACAGTCTCCGCCTCGCTGTGTGACGGACCGTCGTTCCGCATCTCCTGCTCAGCTTCTGTCGACTGATGATAATAGTCAGCGTCTACTTGGTCGTACGTTTCCGGTGCGGTGGATAAGTGGTGCAGGACCGTGTCTTGGAAGAGCTTGATAAACCTCTCGTGGCCATTCTCATACAGCAATGAATGTACGATCCACTTGAACGTGGCAGACACTTCCATGACGCCTGGAAAGACCATCACCTCTGCCAAGTACATGGTGTCTGTACCTGCCTGTTGCGCGTAGAATAGACTTCGATGATGACCACCGACGCGTTCACTAACAGCACACGCGATCTTGGCTTGTTCCAACGCATACGCCAGTTCATTCATGTCCACTGTATGCTCTGTCGAGGTCGTCCAGTCCTCTGTATCTGCTGTGCTTTCCCACAAGCCTTCCACCTCACTTCGTTCCATAATAGGCGCAGTAGCTAAAAATTCTGTCACTGGAGCCTGGTTCAACGGTTCCGGATCACTCATGAAACCAAATGCAGAGCCATTGGTCTTTTCATTCGTATCATCCTTCGTGTCACTATTCTGTTTCATAAAGCCAAATGAAGAGCCAGTCGGAGTTGCTTGGGAACCAGGAGGTATGTAGCCTCCATCCGTATGCCCATTCGGTTGTGCCGCTGGAGGCTGGTACGTTTCGCTAGACGGCTCAGACACACCGTAGTCTTTGCTAAGGTTGTGTCGAAGCCCTCCTTTGTGATTCGTGGTAGGTGGAACGTAGTTGCTTTCGTCACCAGCTTGTGTGTCCGCACTCGGCAGGTAGTTTTCCTGCGGTGACTCGACATGATCCGGATCCACTCGAACGGCAGCCATCACTTGTAGGATCTAGGCAAGCGATAAGTGATAGACAAAAGAAGAAGTATACTACGTAATCTACTTTTCGAGCGTTGGCGCGGTAGATAGAATCTGTGCGCTGCTGAGATATGTGCGTAAGAACGGACATGTTCGGCTCGAGCTCGTCCACGAGCATATTGTGTTTCAGAAGGTTCAGCACTGCCTCCACTGCATTCTTATGGACCTACAAGGAAGCTTTATGTAAGTTGGATCGGTAATGTATTTTGTAATAAAAGGTCCTGTACACTTTGGGCGTAAAGTTCGTATCGTGCTTCGACCTTTTCGATTAAAAAGTCTGCTGCTTGCTATCACCAGACCAACGTCAGGCCAAAGTCGTTACAATATACAGAAACTAGCGTACTTGTCGTCCTTCCATCTCCAATGCCGTCACGTTGGAAATGAACTTTTCCATTCGCTCTTCCTTCATCCTTTTGTAGCAAATGTCATTTACGATCTTGGCGACAGCAGACGATGGCTTGGCTTTCGCAACCTTTTTTGGTAGGACAGAGCCGAAAGTGACTTTTGGAGCTTTTAGCTTTACCCACGGCTTCTTCACTGCCTTGCTAGTACTATCTGGGCTAGCACCATGCAACACGTAGACGCGAATACTATGTCCGAAACGGACGACGTCTCCCTCTATCATTCGTACTTGTGTTATGTAAATTCGTGCATTAATCGACAACAAAACTTATTACCATGTAATAAATGCGGATCGTGTGGAGGCACTTTGGTGCGAGCTACGTACGTCCCATGCCGTGACATCAGATCCACAATCTATCATCGGTCCATCATGAGCAAAAATGGAATATATTGCAAAGGCAATACGCATACATATATGCCGCCAGCGCTATCGTGGATGATAGCTGCGTGCTTTCGAGAGACGGTTGGATTGCCTAGTACGTGGTCACATGAAGTCGGGTCTCGTCCGAAAATCGTCACTTTCTGGGTCGATATGACGTGCGTGGCACACTGCTTGTCCTTCTTGTACGCCTCCAGCCTAGCTTCTTGGCTCAACTCCGTCGGATGGCAAGCCCTGCATGACAAGACACCACAAATAGTTAGCTCTACGTTCTATCGAATGCTTGCAACCGACTATCGGATGTTTTGCATTGGATCGGTATCTTCCTTACCACTCTGGCGGATGGAAATCGGCCGTGTTGCTCATGAGAAACTCAGCCGGGGCTGACATCTCGTGCTCGTCCGCCATGCTGGCTGAAAACGCAGTTACACGTCAATGCGATGCAGGGAGCGAAGGTCCCAGCTGATGAGCTGCCCAAAGTTCGTACTTGTCCGTTTGTCTGAAAACGGCGGACGATTTCCATATTTATTATAATAATACTGTACTACCACATATGACATTTAAAATGTAATATAACAGTTAGAGGTCAACAGACCCAGTATCGACCTACTTGAAGCAAAGACGGAAGAGGTATGTAAAATAAGAGGTTTTCATCCGTTGCTCCATTTGCTTACCAGAGCGAAACTAGGCTGCTTCCATGGCAGCACCTGTCTGTAGTTTGCCTACATACGGTCCTAGTTGTAAGTGTGCCTTCAGTTGTCCTCGCAATCCCTCGTCTAGCACGACTGTCAGCAACAAAGTAAGGAATAACCAAAAGTACATATAGATACCGAGCACAGTATCTGCTAGTGGGTTTCCAATCACAGCATCCACGACTGCAAACTTCCACTCTCTCGTTTCCTTAGTAGGCTCAGTCGTCCTGTCCATCAAGAACTCAAACATTCCTCCATGTCCCATGAGCCTTGCCAGTCCAAACTTGTGGTGCTGGGCAGCAACAGCTTGCAGCACATTGAAGACTGCCGACCGGACTTCTGGGAACGGAGAAGAGAGCGCTTTCATGAGAAAAGTGATAGTCGGTACGTCTCCTCCAAGTGCATCGAATAGACTCTCATTCGTCGTCCAGACCTTGGCATCCGGCCGAGGAATGTCTTTCGTCTGCTGCACGAGCACCGTCGGATGACGAAGGATGCGTGCGATAGAGTGAAGGCAGTTGGTCTTAAGCTCCTGACTAGAGCTCTTCCGGAAAGACAGCCACTGCTCTCGAATGGGCTGTATGCTCATCATCTTCTCCAGCTCTACTTGAAGATTGACTAGATGTAACCGAGGTATGAACAGAGGGCAACGTACCGTCCGGCGAGGAGCAGCAGTAGCCGGCGATGGCGTCCATGGCAGCAATCTGCTGTCGCTCCTGTCCACTTGTGAGTTTAGCCAGGACCGTGTCGAGAAAGAGTTTCGACAGTGTCGGGTCTTGCCAACTGCGAGACTCGACGCCGATCTTGGCGGCCAACGCAGACATCTCGCCAATCTGTCGGACGACCGTTCCACCAACGAATGTGTCTATTAGCAATATTGTTAGCTACCTTTTTGTACCATCTAGAGACAGCTAGAATACCGTTGACGAGACCCAAGAGCGTTCCGATAGTGCCTACCAAGTCGATCTATTAGAGAATGAGAATAAACGTAGAAGGAGAGGTCGTACCAGACTTAAAGACGTGTTGGACGCCAGGTTTCGTCTGGCAAAGTTTCGGTAGCACATCCACGACGTTCAGTAGGAATAGAGAGTCCTTGGAGTTGAGGCAGTTCAAAAGCTAGACAAACATAATTTAGCTATGAATGTGATGAAGAGAAGTATGGCGTACAATATCCGCAGCTCCTGTCTGAACGACGTACTCGGCGTGGATATTCCCCAATTCACAGATGTTGGCAATGCATTCCAAATAACGCATGTACTCGATCGAGTTTGTGCTAGCATCGCTGTACAGTTTATCTATGCGTTAAGTATATGATGCATCCTATCGTCCAAAATCAATAGAAACCTTTCTTGTAGCTTGGCATGGATGGCTTCCAGAACCGATGGGCATAGATTCGTCGGAGATAGTGACGAAAACTATACAGATGTATAGTCATTGATCTTAGATAGTGATGAGTAGCAAGTAGAGGTGTTGAAATACCTTTACGAGAATCGACGATGCCTTGGAAGCCACCTCTGTATCTTCATCAGAAACGGTAGCAACAAGAGAGGATACCAAGTCGTCATTGGCCTGTATTAATACAGATTCAGTGAATGCTTGATAAACTTTTCATGGACTCGTGCAACGTACCACGGCTTGGACTTGTTCCGGAGTCGGCTGGCGCTGTATGTGGGATTGCAGCTGACCCACTGTAAGCAGTCTAGCCTGCTTTTCTTCATGGCCTAGCCCAGCTAGAAAGTATGGAATCATCTAGCAGCACGTAGTGAATACATGTTTATCGTTTAGGATAGAAACTAGAAGAGATTTGGGAGTGTGGGTACCTGCTCATGGAAGAATACGGCACCACTTTCCTCTGCTCCCAGAACTCGGTCGATGCACTTGCACACCTGCTTGACCTATATCCCAGCATTATAAAGTTGAATTTGTTTCTTGGCAGACAAAAAGCATACCAATTGATCATCCTGAACTGTACTCGCCTGCTGCAAGCACTCAAAGAGCGTCTGTAATGGCACTTTTTGAACAAACTCATGCACCAACCTCTGTTCTTCACTTGAGGCGTGTATGGCACCAAGCGTGGTTATATGGTTCTCCTGAAATGCCGCGATTTCTTCCCAAGCGCTACTCGAATCCATTTTCTCTTCTACTTTGTCTCGTACTTGTTCATAAAATGCGAAGAGCCTGGAAATTAAATGCGCATTTTGGATAACATTCATTCTCGATTTGATGCCCTTCAACCTATCTTGGTAAGCTTCTCTCCACATAAAGCCGCCTCTTCTTATACCGCCACCAGGAGGACATGAGTATGAATACTTACACGTTTAATGACGCAAAGCATTAGCACAGCTTTTCTTGACTTTTGCCATTTATCCCTACCTTTCGATAAATTTTTTACTATTGGTAAGGCGAATCCAACCATGTATAGCTAATCCACAACCCCATGTAATCCAAAGAAATTCTTGTAGATGGCAAACGTATTCGTAAAGGTGTCATTGCCGGAAACTATCCTGGAAACTTGGATATACACGACTACTGCCTTCACTATCAAGTCTGTACTTACCTTCTAGGACTCAAATTCAATCTTGTTAACAAAAGCGACATCGCTCTACTACAACACAGGGCAAAGAGCACCAAGTGCTTTGTTATGTCCCGGTGAGAATGCCTACGCAATCTGGTATCTTCGTGTCAGCATTTTTGAAGTTCGAGCGCATTTCTATTGGCAGACGGTCCGATCATGTAATCTTGTCCCATCAAACCAGTATCCCGACCAATACATATTACAGTCAAAAGGCTGCATTTATTCCCTGCTTGACGACTTCAAGTCTGTCAACGATCATTCCTTAATCGGCACTTGAACGACCAGAACTCTCCGCTACCAGCATGACCTCTAAATCGACGTGGGAGACATCCGAGAAGGGCAAGTTCGTTCGCGACACCAGCAAGTTCCGCGATTGGATCCTCCCGAATGCCGATGCCAAGTTTCCAGCGGCTAAGAACCGTTACCATCTCTACATCTCGCTTGCATGCCCTTGGGCATGCCGCTGCCTCGCTGCCATCTACATGAAGGGGCTGGAGAACATCATCGGCCTGTCGATTGTGCACCCGGTGTTCCAAAAGACGCGTCCAAACGATCCGAACGACAACAGGATCAGCTGGGCGTTCGTGGATCCCAAGAAGACACCGTCGCTGTCGGGTCCGTCGGGCGTGAACAACTACCCTTCGGACGGAGCAATTCCGGACACGGTAAACAATGCGTCGTACCTGCGTGACATCTACGAGATGACACCAGGAGAGCATACGCGGTACACGGTGCCGACGCTGTGGGACAAGGAGACCAAGACGATCGTTTCGAACGAATCGGCGGACATTCTGCGCATGCTCAATTCATCCTTCGAGGATATTGTGCCCTCCAAGCTGGACTTGTACCCGGAGGAGCTCCGAGATGAGATAAACGCGTTGAACGAATGGGTATACAACGACATCAACAACGGTGTCTACAAGTCCGGATTTGCGTCCTCCCAAGAAGCGTATGATGAAGCTGTGGATGGTGTCTTCCGTGGTTTGGACCGTTGCGAGGAGATTTTGAGCCAGCACCGGTTCCTCGTCGGCGACCAATTCACGGAAGCAGACATCCGTCTCTTTGTGACGCTCGTGCGCTTCGACCAGGTCTACGTCGTGCACTTCAAGTGCAACCGGAAGATGATTAAGGACTATCCGAACTTAAGCAATTACCTGCGAGAGCTGTACCAATTCGAGCCTGTCAAGCGATCGGTCAATATGGATCACATCAAGCGCCACTACTACGGTTCCCACACGCATTTGAACCCATTCGGCATCGTGCCCGTCGGTCCGAGCGACGACCTGGACGCTCCCCACGACCGGGACCGTTTCACGAACGCCACCATGCCAGTCTTTAACTAATGAAAACAAAGCGTTTGTGTCTTTGCCAACTACATTTCTTATATCTACTACGAACGGAACGACTGGTCACTTGTCGTTCGAGTAAATCGCCACAATCGAATCCGTCGCGCCTGCCGCTAGGAACAGTCGGTTCGGATGAAAGGCGAGGCATGACACAGGGCCAATGCGCTCCCCCAGGAATCCCTCATGATACCGTATCAACGCCAACTGCTCTCCATCACTCCGGAAAACCTTGATGAACTGGTTGTGCGATCCACTATATGCATCATTAATATAAGCAGCTAGCAAGAACGATACAAAGTAGAATATACCTCGCGAAAATAGGCGAGTGCTGATGCACCGCCAGTGCTGTCATGCGCATTTCCTCTCGATGGACATTCATCGTCTTGACACTTGTGCTCGTGTTTCTCAAGTCCCAAAGCTTCACTTCTCCGAGCAGCGTTCCTGTCAGTAGCTCATTCGAACCAGCATACATGTGCGTCTGAACCACCCATGACGGTGTATGTTCCTTGAGCATACACCGTAGAGACCGATCCGGTTGCTCTCTCGGGTCAAAGAGGCTTACGACTCCGTCTTCAAAGCCAGAGACGACGGTTTCCGGACAGCTCGCCATGCTCGTCACGCAAGTTCCACTAAACGTTTGAGCTTGGAAAGAGCATCGTTCCTGCCGCAGATCCCATCCTCGAAGCATGTTGCTGTTGCCTCCTGCGAACAGCATGGCTGAGTCCTGCTGCCATGTCGTCACGAGACCCGAGCCACGTGCAGTCGACACTAGATCCGGGACAGCATTAAACGCCGTGATGAGCTTCTGGCTACCTGGAGCTGGAGTTGCTTCATGGAGACCTTGGTAAACACGGACCATGCCATCCACAGATCCGCACATGAGCAGAGCCTTTTCGTCTGCATTAATCCAGTCGAGAGCAGTCAGTCGACTGGGACTGGAAGCAGGTGTGTTTTCAAACGAAAGAAGCTTTTGCTCACTCTGTTCGAAGTTGTACAAGGACACTTGATGCAGTTGATCTGCGACTAACAAGGTCGTTTCGTACGGATGGAAGAGGAGGAGAGAAGTCATCTCCGCCTCGTTGTTCAGCACTGCGCGTTGACGGAGGTTGAGGGTGAACCTTCGTATCTCATCTCGATCGCCGTGGACACCTCCTCGCATGGTAAAGTCATGGGCAGAGTAATTGGATGGAGATGGCATTGATAGAGGCGCCGTGTCTACATCAGATAAAGGAGAGAGCTTCTCGCCGGCTTTTCGGATCTCGGCATAGCGTCGGAGTCGTTCCGAACGTGCAGCAGTAGCAGGGTTCAGTGGGTCCGAGTTATCCATGGCAGGCACGAGCATCGGTTCATTGAATTTGGCTTTTTGTCGAGCATAAAAAGCGGATTGTAGAGAAGCAGGAAAGGATTTGGAGGGACCGTAAGCTTCCGTTCGATACGCTTTTGTTTCCGTCTCTTGATTCGACCCATTCGCATCTGTTTGTTGGTCCTCATAAGCACGAAAGTTCCCGACAGAGTGTATTGGTCGCATCGATCCTTCGCTCGACTCTGTCTGTCGTCCGTCAGAATGCTGTCGATTGTACGTCGAACTGGCGTGTGGCTGGCTCTGAGTATTCGCAAAGCCCGGGAGGTCCGGTACAGACACTTCTCTTTGCATCGAGTTGGTAGAGGTAGAAGCATTGTCCTGTCGGCCTTTAAGCAACTGCTTATTCACTTGTCCGACAATCGTTTTAACAGCATTCACTGTCTTTGGGAACGGATCCTGCACCTGCATCTGCTTCAATCGTCTCCAAACTGCGACGTAGTTCGACGCATCCTGTCCAACTGTATCTACTAGCTCATCACCGAGATCCACATCAAGTTCCGCGACAAGAAACGATCGACTGCGAGAGGGTACGTTTTCCCGAGGCGAATTACCAATCTGTGTGCTAGACAGTCGAGGTTCTGCTTCGTGTTTATTCAGCGAACGGTTCTGGAAGTGTCGAGCGACCTCTTCGAACTTTGGCTGGTGGTACGAATGCAGTACAACACGAGATATCGCTAGTACAGCCTCTCGTCGGACTACAGGAGACGCGTCTTCCGTCGCGACAAGGAGTTCTACAGCGACACTCAGGTCTTGATGCGCTCTCATCTCGAGGTACTCGCCGACCTGCTTTTCACCAACGACACGTCCGACCATCGACTGATCAAACTGGAAACCCAGGAGAGAACCAAGCGCCACGCACGCAGCTGCTCGAACTTCTGGACGTTCGTCCTTCAAACGATCGATGAGGGCTGCAGGAGCACCGTCTTCAATCGCAACGCGTTTACCATCTTCGTATCCGTCACACAAGGACGATAGACATAGGGCTACCCAGACACGAACGCCACCGTCCGGATCTGACAGCATATTACTACAAATCTTGTGCAGGTACTGGGACAAACACCCCTTCTGTCCTTGTCGACAGTCGTGACAGATAACGGACAGCACGAACGCTGCCATCGTCTTCTGATCCGACGACACTGGCGCCTGCCCTGGACCTGCCTGCAACCCTGCTGCCAGTTGAGCGATAAAGTAGGACTGCCCGTTGTCCTTGACGAGATCCGTCTGGCAAGACGAGTCGAGCGCCAGGATCTTGGCCCAGATGAACACTAGAACCTGTCGGAGCTCTGTGGCGTTCGACTGGAGTAGCTTGACGACGTAGGGGAAGATGCCGACGGACAAGGTCAAGTTCACTGCCCATGGTCCCAGATCCAAGAAATGCTGGAGCAGAACGAGTGCTCGAAGGCGGTGGACTTGACTCAGGAGCACTTGTAACACCATAGGCAACTGCTGTGGCGGTGGCTTTGCACTCGATCCGAACTGGAGCCAGACGGAGAATGCAGTTAGTTGCTCCGCGAAGAAGAGACTAGGACTGAAAGGGGTTTGCTGCGGACGTGGGTTCGCCATTCGATGCAGTTGAGTCAAGCACGTCTCGGCCGCAAGATCCCACGACTGCCACAGCTTGTGGTGGTGGGTAGGCGGCAGAGCTGGCAAAGAGCAAGGCGTGCACCCTTCGGACTTCATGATCCGCTCGGCCAGTAAAAAGTTACGGAACAAGGATGCGATGAGAAGATCGTGACGGAAGAGTTTCTGGAAATGTGATTTGGGCAGCACATTCCACGCGATGGTGTCGGTGACGGCCGTGAAGATCCAGTTCAGCTCTCCAAGCGGTGTCTTACGGTCCGTGAGTTTGCCAGGGATGCGATCGATGAGACCAGGATCCAAGTGACCCATGGAGAGTTCATTCTGAGAGATGAACCAACGCAAGGCGATGGTAATAGGCGTCGTCAAGCATGACGTAAAGACGTCAGCACATAGATCTGGGTTAGTCGGCAGCACTTCCTCCGGTCCACACGCACATAGGACGATGGATTCATTTGCACTGGACATGGAAGAAGCACCAGCGTCGCTATTGGATGTCGAGCGCATGGATGAAGTAGAGTCTGTGGACGCTGGCGCAGAGGACGAAAAGTGTTTTAGCAAAAGCCCTGCGGAGGAGCAATCGAAGACATAGATCGAAGGTGTTCCAATCCACGCCTGCAAGTCGTATACAAGGAGAGGAATGTACTGCGTGTAGCTCCTATTGAACACCCACACTTCACCGTTGGGCGTCGGACGTGGTACGCCATGTCCATTGTAATGGAATAGGACGCGATCGTTCTTGGCGTGCTTGCGTAACGAAGCACAGAGCTGACGGGTGTCTTCGACCGTAGGATCGAGACACTGCTTGTACCTTGCACGAGGCTGCCATCGCTCGTACTGAGACTGAAGCGTCTTGCCAATGGTGTCCAGAGCTCGATTCGCAGGCATGGAAAACGGGTCCACCCAGCATTCTTTCCGAGCACACGGATCCGGTCGAACCACATCCGGCGGATCTGTCCCAATGTTCAAGCACAGCACAAGTGCGACATCCATCGTCTTCATTCGTTCTCGCATCCGCCACGACGATACGAGTGGCACCTCCGGCATGCTTTCGTCGGCCATTTCTTCTTCATCTGCAAAGCGCATTCCGTTGCTCGCATCACCGTCGTTCCTCTTGGACCCGTCAAAGCAACAGGAGACCTTTCCGTCACTCCAGGTCGTCGCAGCGCCATCGACACCGAGGTAGGCCATCTCCGTGCTCTGTCCTCGCGATGATGACACATGCTACCGTAGCGTTATATGTCGAGAAAGACAAGTACCGACTATAATTTCTTGTACGAGACGTTTAAAACGCGCCAAAAAACGAGCGGGAAAATACGTTTAGTATCGACCTACCGAAGCCATTATCAAGTCGACGAGATACTTCTGGGTTAGAGATGGAGAGTATCTTACAAGTGGAGGTATGTATACTTGTGACATATATCACTTCCATCTGCTTATGGCCCTGTTATGTCTTAGTGTGCTTCTCCAGTGACGTTGGAACGAACTGTCGATGGCACGGTCCAGCGTGAACAAGTCGGTGGTACGATGCAGCTGAAAAAGGAGTTTGGCAACGCACGTCTCGTTGCAGACGATCAGATCTTGTGGACCAAAGGTGCTCATTTTTCCATGACGGACGCTACGTCCACTGCTGGGCCAGTCTGGAGCGTCAGTGTTGGCAATGCCGCTCGACGATTCTACTTTGACTTGCATCGTTCGGACACGAGCAATCAGTTCCTGAGCGAGCTGCAAGACCAGATCGAAGGGAACGATGCGCGACGAAAGGTACAGAAGATCAGGAAGACTTCTACGGACGAAGCGGACGATATCCCGGATACCATTCGCAGTCCCAAAGCCAAGCGCAAGTCGTGGCCGATGGAAAATAACGCAGCCACACCTTCCAAACAAGCTGTGCAGTCTCCTTTCCGGTCTCCATTCCGTCGACAAGCCACTCCGAACTCTTCCAAGAGGACAGTCCGCTCTGCACCGCCACTGTACACTTCACCTCGAGGCGCGATGAAACGAAAAGAACGAGGGACCCCTGAGGAAGAGAAGACACAAGGCAAGAAACGTCGAACAGTTTCTAGTATGGACCGCTTCGTCAGCAAGTCGAACCGATCTCTTCTGGATGATCTCAATCGAGTCCCGAATGACAAGGCAGAAACTCATACAGGCATGACACAAGAGATGGATGAGACTGAATTGGAAGAAAAGATGATGTCACCTACCAAGAACAATTATCCTACGACGCCTGCTCTTCCATCCGTCGTGGAGGAGACGAGTCAAGACATACCGGAGCCGACTCCACCCAAGTGTCGACACGGACTGTTGAATCTGGGCAACTTTTGCTACATGAACGTCATCCTCCAGTCTCTCTCTGCTCTTCCTCACTTTAGCCAAGAAAGCATCCAGCACGATGACTTGATCACGATCATTCGAAAGCAGCTCGGCAGCTCCTATCGTCGGAAGCTCCAGGATGAGGACATTCGGAACTACTTGAAGGAATGGAAAGAAAAGCAAGAGACGCCAGTATCGACCGAGTTGGAGCATTTGATTGACCAAGTGGTGCACGGGAGTGAGACTTCTATCAACCCAGAGCCTCTGAAAATGGCTATCGGTCGCCAAATCGAAATGTTCGCTTCCTCCAGCCAACAAGACGCGCACGAGTTCCTCATCAGTCTCTTGGATGTGTATGAAAAAGAGCTCGTGACACTTGTACGAGGTGTCTGTCAGCTCATTCACGACAAGTGCCGGCCTCGAGCTTCTATCACAAGTACCATCACCGAGTACTTTCGGTCTCCTGCTGCTCCGACCATGTCCGACGAGGATCTCACCAGGCAGCTTTTACCTGCCAAGAGTCTTCAAGGAGAATTGAAGCGTACGCTCACTTGCACCGAGTGTGGCGACACGCGTCAAAGCGCCGAGTCTTTCACGAACTTTTCACTCGACCTGCCACGAAGGCACAGTCGAGAGCCTACTTCTCCATCCGCACCTCAATGCTACTGCGGCACACTAGCACAGGTGCAAGAGAAGGACGACGGCAAGTTCCGAGTCTGTCAACGAAGCCAGTGCAGTTTTATGGAAAAGGAGCGCATCGTGTCTCCATCCACGTCAACGGAATCTGTTGACAACACGCCAATTCCGCTGGAAGAGGTCGTGCGAAAACAGTTTGAGATGGAGACACTGGAACTTCGGTGCGAAAAGTGTCCGGACGGTGTACGAGCCGAGTGTCGACATGTCGTCAAGAGCTTACCACCCACTCTTGTCTTCCACTTGAAACGATTCGAGATGGACTTTACGAGCGGAGAATTGTATAAACGGTGTGATGCTGTCAAGGCGCCAAAGGAGATCCGTCCAAGACCTTGTGTGGATCAGACGGAGGACGAAAAGGCCGAGGTCTACGCACTCAAAAGTATCGTGCATCACATTGGACGTAGTATAGGCGGTGGCCACTATATTGCGGATGTCTGTGGTGCGGATGGCGTGTGGAGGCGGCGGAACGATACGATTGAGACTGTTATTAGCGAAGAGTTTGCTCTGGAAGCGACGCACAACCAAGAGTCCTGCTACCTCTTATTCTACGTCCGAGTGGAGGCCAGCGGAGACGACAAGGAGAACGCTCGGTCAGGTCGATAGGGTGTATAACATGGAAAATCTATATATATTGCGTTGGGAAGAAACGAAAGAATTTAGACTTGCATGCTCATCCACTATCCATCAACCTCTTCATCAGATAAATTCACCGTCTCGTAACGACACTCGATCAGCCTTTGTACAAGAGAAACTGCACATAACTTCAAGTTGGTAATTTCACCAACTTGACAACGAAAAGTGACAACGAATCGAAAGACCAGCTTGACGACACTCTACCATGCCTTTGGAGTGCGCTGCGTGCGAAGAGACAAAAGGAATCAACAAGTAAATTTGCTCCATATGTACTCATGGGCAGCTAGCACTATATCGTACCAATGTTGGCTTTCTGGCTATTGCTAGATTCCCTGGAGACCAGCGCAAGCGTGCGCGGCCCGTCTGCAAAATATGCGTTCGGGCGAATAAAGATCCAAAGCCACTTCCTGACATCCAAAAGTAACCATTCTGATGCGTTAAGTGTATTAAACAGTATGAAGGACTGAATGGAACTTTCAGTGCGGATCCAGGTGCAAGTGGCGTGGATGCGTACGAGCTGATGAAAGTTATTGGCCAAGGTGCTTTCGGCCGAGTCTTCCTCGTGTGTCATCGAACGACTAGAAAGATTCAAGCGATGAAAGTGATTAGTAAAAAAGTCTTAATCGAGCGTGAAAGCGTGCGGTATCTACTGAGCGAACGAGACGTGATGACAAAAATTCGTCACCCGTTTGTTATCCATTTGACTGCATCCTTCCAGTCAGACTCCAAAGTGTACCTTGTGATGGACTATCAGTCAGGTGGCGAGCTCTTCTCTTACTTGCGCTCCCAAGGCACATTCGACGAGGACACCACTCGCTTCTACATTGCAGAGATGGTCTTGGCGCTCGAACACTTGCACACCAAAGGCATAATCCACAGAGACTTGAAGCCTGAGAACGTCCTCTTATCCGCCGATGGTCATATCAAGATCACTGACTTCGGCCTCGCACGAGAGTATCAAGAAGTGCCTCTTGCGTTCATTCATCCTAAACAAACACATTAATAGTATGCCATAGGGAGAAGAGCTTTTGACTGTGTGTGGTACGAAAGAGTACATGGCTCCAGAGATGATTTTAGGAAAAGGATATACGCAGGTATGCCAGCTTCTCGCACTTGCATTTGAGATACATGTCATAAAGTCTATGTGAGTAGGCAGTCGACTGGTACTCTCTTGGTGCATTGGCGCATGAAATGCTCATCGGCCGGCCTCCTTTCGAGTCCAAGAACAACAGGGATTTGCATCAAAAGATCCTTACTTCCAAAGTAGTTTATCTGCACACCTTTTCCACGTACGTCATTAACCTCTGTTTGATTAACCATAGCTTCAACTTCCGAATTGGCTGTCCAAAGACGCGCATTCTCTGCTCAAGTCGTTGCTAGAGCGAAATGTGAACAAACGTTTAGGTGCTGGAAAGTCCTCAATGTTCATCGTTCGAGGAGATCTAGCTGTCAAGCGCCATCCTTTCTTCAAAGTAGCCTCATCGTCTTTTACGCAATGAGTATATCATCTTCTTACATGCATACATAGGGCGTCGATTGGAAAGCCTTGGAGAAGGAGCTTATGGATCCACCATACCTGCCAAAAGTTGCTCATGAAGCTGACACGCAAAATTTTGACACTGAATTTACTCGCATGGCTGCTTCCGATGTGTCCTGTGAGGCTGTTGAAGATGAGGATGAGAATCGACTATTCCATGGCTTCTCCTTCTACGGTCCTGAGGAGTTACCGGTATTCACTCGCGCAAGCTCCTCTAGTAAACAGTCGCCAGAACTTCGCCACCGCCTCTCTAGCCTTGTCCTTGATAATGCACCCTTGGATAGTTGGGAAGAAGCGATCGCGTCGGACACATGAAGGTTCACTTGCTTAGCGCTACTGGCCGTAATCGACTTTAGGTGGTATCAGTTGAAAACACTCGAAATGAGTAATGAAAGAGTCGTTTAAGCATTTCGTCTTGCACAAGCTTCCTTTCAGTTCCGCTCATGAAAGCGCGTCGATTAACAGTCGAGGGAGATGGTAGCGATAGGCAGGGTTAATTCGTACTATAATCGAGGTAGCAACTTTATTGGCTCAATGTCAAGAGTACTTGTGTTATGTACTACGATGCATGGAAACGGTGAGTGAAACAAGGCTGCTCTTATTTCCTTAACAAGACGTTCAGCTGCCGTCTTGAAGATACTCAAAGAAAGTTTGTACCAAAGCTAAATCAAGTTGACTTCGGGCTTACAGTATCGGAGTTTCACACTGCATTTCGAATGAATAATCTTCCAGCATAATGCCTTGTGTCCATTTATCTTTAACGCAGGTGGAAATGACCATACAAGGTTGAATGAACGTGAAATGCGCCAATGAACTTTACGCGGAAGCAATTACAAGATATTGACCATGCGTCCAACGTGAATGTCAAAGGTATGTCTATTCTCTCTCTTACTTGTCCTTCTTCTCCAGCTTGGCGGCCAAGATATCAATGTCCTTAAACTGACGCGTCCAGCGTGAATTGTACAAGAACGGGCGAAGGTCGAAGCGATTGTCATCGGGAGAGTAGTTCTCAGCATGGTACGAAGGTGTTAGCGTAGTCATCTTGTGGCGGTTGACACTGTAGTAGAAGAAGAAGCGCTTCACCTTCTCCGCTACCGCTGCAGGACCCACATGGTCCCAGACGTGCACCAGTTTTCGGAACATCCAGTATGGACCACATCGATCGATCTTACGCAGACGTCCAAAGTACCCGAGCTCTTCGTATGACATACCCATGTCTTCTTCATCCAATTGAGAGTGGTCATCTTCCTCCTGCGCACTCGTGGGTCTCAATTCGGCTGTCGGTGGTGCCTCAACAACTGTTTTGAGGGATGGATAGCTGTACTTATCGCCAGCCCAACGCAACAGTTTCTTCAAATCTCCCTTTGACACTGCCCCAATCGGATTCAAATCTCCACTGCTGCAGTCATACTTTGTCATGTACCCTCGCAACGCTTCATCCACATTCGCGCTCGACAGAACAAGCAAGAATCCGGGCTTGGAGCGCACCCATGGCAATAGTTGCGCTAAGAGGTACGCCATGACCATGCGCAGTCTCGCCTGGATGTTCTGCAACGCCAAGTCCTGCTGCAATGTACCTCCTTGCGACATATACTTTGGCGTCTTGCCCGTCAGCAAAGCAAATGTCTGGATCACAGCACCGACCATGGTGTCCATGATCATGTGCAGGTGGTAGCTGCCGATCTCATCTGCTAAACTCTGAGCACGCTGCTGCGTAGCCTTAGAGCTATTCTCCGTGCCCATGTACGTCGTATGCAAAATGTGGTTGGCGAGCTCTTGAGGTGTCATCGATTGATATTCTTCTCCACTCTTGCCAGTAATACGCTGCACATCCGAAATCACTTGTTTGTCTCCATTATTCGCAGCTTCCGTCACCAAGTGACACATGACACCGACGATGGCAGCAACGGACGAAGAATCGGCACCACCAGATAGCGGCAGGAAGAAGCCGCTACCTCCACTACGACGAAGGTAGTCCCAGAGCCAGCACGCTGGACCTAGTGCGATCTCTTCCTCTGGAACGTGGTACTGCACGTCCATGTGCGGTGATGGGCTCTTGAACAAACTTTCGTCGTGGCAAAGACTGAAGTCGACGTTGATTTGGGGGACAGTAGGCGATTGAGCACTTGCCTGCTCACTCCTACTGCTGCACGAGCCACGATACGACCGGACGTCATCTAGATCAATGGTAGCAGTCACGACCTCCACGTCTTTCACGGAGAATTGGGAGCCTTGCGCGACCACTTGGCCATTGACCACGATGATTGCACAGCCGTCATAGTACATGCGGTTACCGTCGCAGCCCTGCTGGTTCGCATACAGGTACACGCCTCCGCTCTTCGTTGTCGCTCCACGGATTAAGTCCATACGCTGATGCAGCTTTCGAAGCTATAGACAGGTCGTTAGTATATTTAAAAGGCATTATGAGGTCGTAGGCAGAAGTACCTGGTGGTGGGATCCAGATCCGTTGCCGACGATCTCAACGCCAGCAAGCCCCAAGTTGATGTGGGGACTGTCGGGCGTGAAGAGCTCTTCACATGTTTCAGACGAACAGGACGTATCCAAAGTCGATAGGATACCGTTGCCAAACGGCACACGAACGGCACCCGTGAGCTTTTGAATGGTGGGAGGAAGGACAAATGTGTCTAGTTTGGATGTGTTCTTCCACGTCGTGAACCAACGCGTTTCACGGTAGTTTCCGTCGTCTGCCAGGAAGAGCTTTGGACGGATAAAAAGGATCTGGCGATCGAGACAAAAGACACGGCAGTTGTACCGGACGCCCTGGTGCAGCACAGGCATACCGATGTCACACAAGATCCCGTCCGTCACATCGCTATCAAGGAGCGAGTGGAGAGACTCCCAGCAGTGGAAGAACGTGTCTTGCTCGAGAAAATGATCTTCGCAGCCATAGCCACAGACTTCGAGCTCCGGTCCGACACGATAGGTAGCGCCAGCCTCTTTTGCCTCTCGGATGGAAGTGATGATACGTTCCAAGTTCCCATCAAAGTCTAGAGACCATTGGTTCAGGTTACACGTCGCGACGGTGACCAAGGCACTCATCTTGGGAGCTTTAGGTCGGTTTTAGTTGTGATGTCGCGGATGCGAGGTAGGCTATCACGATTGGTTGAAAAGGAGTATATAGATAGATATGATTGGCTTGATTTTCCTTGTAGTCGCGTGGAAGCTGACTTCGGATCTTTAAGGGTCGTATGAACTTCAAATTAGAGTGATTGTCATCGGAGACAAGGATATCGACAACGGATCGTACGTATAATAATTTGCCAACAGTACGCTCCATTCTGCTCACAATTGCTTTCAATTCCAATTAATATTTCAGCAGGGTGATGCAAAAGGCTTCTGCTATGGTATGACAAAGACCGTTTCATTCCCACGCGCTTGAGTGTTTTTAGAACCTCGACACTAGCATGATATCACATGACACTAACTTCTATGAACGCTTGCAAGTGCACACAAAAGCAGTCTACAGAAACTACGTTCGCTAAAGGTACGCATGAAGAAAAGACGACAGGCTTGGTATCGAACGCCTCTATGCCGATGTGCGCCACCCACACTCTTCTCGGCTTTTGCCCATTCCAAGAAAAACCGCAGCGAGGCGAAAAGCAGGAGCAAGAACATCCGCACAAACATCTTCACCAGCTAGCTGCACTCCTCTACATCATGAGCTCTCAATGCTCAAAAGATTTATTGCTTTTTGTTGGCGCGAAATCGCCACCGTCTTCGACGACGACTTCGCTTCCATCACTCTGTCAGCTACAGTCGTCCACCACTTCAACGCAGATGCTTTTCGCATCTCGCAGTAGCTCTCCATCCATTCCTTCAGACCTCTCGACAATCACTCCACCAGCTACAGTCGAATGGCCTACACAGAACTACCAAAGGTTTCCACCGTCGACCCTCTAAGCCATCTACCCACCTGTCAACTGACTATGATATAGATACGTACAGTCAGCATGGGATGAAGTAGTTGGGTCCATGGAGCCTATGCAGTACTCTAGTCCTGACATTGAGCGTTGCATGGCTGAGCTACGCAGCTACGAAGACATGGGTACCGAATTGTGCGTTTCTGGCGAAGAGTTCTTTAGCAGCCCACGCATTCCAAGTCCTTCCCTGCTACCGTCGCAATACTTTATGAACCTTGTCCAGGATGCCCAGTGTACCAGTAGGCTTGTTTTATTATCCAATGCTGCTACTCGAATTCTACAAAGCTTACATGTACTCGCAGACCCGCCAGAACTTGCACCTGTTGTTCTCAAAGAAGAGCAGTATTTAGCTCCAAGTAGAAAACACGACGATTGTCCCGCCCGTAATACCAGACGACGTGGTAAACAGGCACTCAGTACGTCGATAACATCGGGTAAATATATGTTCACTCAATCATCAGCAGTGGTCCAAACCCAACCTACTTTAGGTGCTAGTCTAGCCGGTCAGCCGCACTACGATACGTTCAGTCAAATGACTGCGAATGAAGAGTGCACGGATGAAGTGGGAGAAGCAAAGGAAGACGTGTCTCAACCCTCCACTTCATCAAAGCGAAGTGTGCGCAGATATGGCAGCAAGAATCGGAAAGTGAAGAATTGCTCTATGCCAGGTTGCAACAAAGGAGCTCGGTCAAAAGGATTGTGCAAGCGTCATGGTGGCGGAAAGCGATGCACCAATCCAAACTGTAACCGCAGTGATCAAGGCGGAGGTTTCTGCATTGCGCACGGTGGCGGTAACTACTCTTGTGTATTACCCTGGAAAGATAGTCGATTACGTTATTTTGGTTTGTAGGTAAGCGATGTGCATTCGAGGGCTGCAAGAACTCTGCGCAATGCCGTGGTGTGTGCAAGACTCATGGAGGTATATAATATAGCGATGACACAGAAGCATAACTTGAGATCGAATACGTGCGCATGAAAGGTGGTCGCAAGTGCAAGTGGGATGGCTGCGACAAAGGCGCACAAAAAGGAGGATACTGTCGAGCGCACACAACTGCTCTGCGAGGAGGACCAAGTAAAGCTTTAACTATTGCCGAGATAACCTCTTCCGATAGTCAAGAAAGCGTGACGAAGACAGCGCCAGCTATGCAGTCTATCCAGCTTCCGGGATATGCGCTTGACGAGGACAAGGAGAATGTCCCGCCTCCACCAAAGTCTTCTAGCGGCAAGAAAATGCAAGCACTTGTCTGAATGAACGAGCAACAAACTGGATGTTGGTCACGCGTGGCCTTCTTAGGAAGATTCAAGTCTGCTTAACACGAATTTCTTTGCAGCAAGCACAAACTGTTTCTTTTTCACTACGACATAAAATGCATTCATTAATAGCTTCCTAACTCTATTACTACCTACTTGCCGTTTGATTGCTCTCGCGAAGAGTTGTCCCTCTGCATTGACAGTTAGCTATCTAAACTCGTCGCTATTCGTGCATTGGATTGGTATCTCGAAAGAAATTGCTCACTTTGCTTCAGTAAATGTCTGGTGCGTATTTAATATGGCATCACTCTAGATGCGCATGGTACTCCTCATGCCAAACACATCTGATCTCGCACGATGGAGGACGCTGTGGTCATATTTACCTCTCCTTTGCTCATCTATACACGACCAAACTAACCTTTACGTATGATTCTACCTTGTTGAATCCTCTTGTTTGATACTGCAGTACGATTTCACGTCTATCCAAGACGAAGTGAAGAAGATCGCGCAAGAGGTATAAATCAGCCATGACTTGCTTTCGTACAATTTGTTCACCACCATTGCTTCCAGCTTTGTCTAGTCTGCTCACATGGCTCCAAAACATAGATACCACCTTTGGTACTAGCTGAAAAGACGTACCATGCTGCTGACGTCCACAAGTGGACAAGTGAGATTTCCAGCATGTGCCTTAAGCGACTCAAAGACGTTGCCAAAGGCTCCGCTGGCTTCAAATTTATCGGTACTTTATCCTCATCATTCATGTAAGTATCCGTTTATCCTTACTTAGTGCATCTAGTAAACTGCACAGTCTTGCAAAAGCGAAATGCCGGCTTCCACACCAACTCCACTTGCTTCTGGGATGCAGAACGTGACGGTATGTTCCAACTGCAAAGAAAACTTCCATCGACCTCTCACACTCGTATGCAGGAAGCATTGCGATCCGATGGGAAAACGGCACGATGACATGCGTCCTCACCGTCTATTGCATCAGTCTCCAGTAGTATCCACACTGATTGTAGTTAGGTTCCAAGTGCACTTTGTTTGAAATCGCTTTATGATCCTTCTTTCAACATACTGTATCTACAATTACTCGTACTGACACCATCTGCAGTCGTCAGCTTATACATTAAAGGAGCCACGTATGCCTCCCGTGAAGTCCACCATGATCGAGTCTCGCCCGACTGATTCGCCATTGCCATCGGACTCGCCAAAGATTACAAGATCCACAACATTCTTTCGAAACCGAGCTGCATACTCACTAGGATGCATGCAAGAGATACCATGTGGATCCTGCCACATTATATGCGTCTTTATCCAATGCTCAACCTTCTTCTGGAAGCTCCAAGGCGTCAGAATGTCGATGATACCCATGTACACGACGCAAACGTCACGAGAGTAGGATCCCTTGTCTTGACTATCTCGAGGCGACGCTAGCTCCTGATAAGTATCGTCACTTTCCTCATCTAAATATGCGTGATTGGTATCGCTCATCTCACGCAGCGCTCTCCAGACAAAGGAACTGTTTTCTCGTGTTAGGCTCAGCTCTCGTCGACTCAGTCCGATCGCGAGACTGTAGTCCATCGATCGCACACTTTCAAGGAACACACTGTCATCTTGTAGCTGTTGACTCAATTGGTTGGCAGCGTCTAGCGGGACGCCAAGTCGACGCCAGGACCAGTCCATATCCTTGCCGATACCCAAATGCTCATGTCCCTTCCCATCTTCCATCGCTCTCGGACAGTGTTCCTTCGACATGCCGACGATAAAATCTTTGCCACAGTACTTGCACACTCGCTGGTCTCCTCGTTTCGCCGGAACGCGCGCACGTCCGACCCACGAGCCCTTTAGATCAAAGAACTCGTCGATGCAGATCTGTTGGTTCGTCAAGATGTTCGTAAAGACGATGAAACACACTCGATGGTGCTTTGTCACGATCTCATGACAGCCAACGTATCGACAGAGATACGTTTGTGGAAAGCGAGATAGATGGTCCGTGTACTGCGGCAAGATCTGCAGCAGATAGTTGAGCTCTTGTTCAGAGCATGTCTTCAAGATGAAGCGCTGGTCGCCAGTGTAGTACATGAACGACCCACTTTTCCCAGCACTATACCTCTCGTACGTATGCTCGTCAAAGGAGTATGAGTAGCTTTCGTCCGAGATGTTGGACATGCGTCGAATCTCTCGAAAATCTTCTGGCGCAAAGTCTCGAAACAAAGCGGACGGTTCGCCGTCATGACCTTTGACATGAAAGCTCTTCACGTTCACGATGTTCTCTGTATTTTCACCTGAAAGTGGCCCAGCATACCAGCGAGAAGCAGGTGCTACATTCTTATGTATGACCTCATCGTACTCGGAATCATCATCTCGTACGGACAGTTGGGCTCCTTTCTGACATCCACGAGCAGCCAACGCCAGCATTTGCTTCCGAAGCAGCCACGAAGCCTCGTGATAGCGCAAATATTGGTCCCAATCTCCATGCTTCCAGACACTCACCGCGCTCCATAGCTTGGCCACGAGTACCCATAGAAAAACAATATTAAACCCTAGCATGGCAAGGAGGAACCGACCGCAACATCGGATAGCTTTTTCCGTCGGCGAGTTCAATTCAACGACCTTGGCTACTCGTATGTAGTACGGCTGTCCAATTAGACAAAGGTAGAGTAGACTGAAGACGAGGAACTTGAGCAAGGAAGAGTCGTACTCAAAGTTCTGGGCGATCCGACTTCCTTTTCGCAGGAGCTTCGTGCCGGCGATATGCCATACGAAGCTTGCACAAAAGCCCAAAATGACCGGGCCGGAGAAGAAGGCAAGATAGCCGAATAAATCGCCGACGGGGGCTCCAACCTCGTCTCGTCCGGGAAACTCGTACCAGCACAAGCCGTGACCAGCAATAGACTGTTTGTAGTCGAGGAGGTGACCGACGATGGCGGTCATGCCGGCGGGTACAATCCAAATGAAGATGTGTATGATAAGCGAGTACTTGTCGAAAGGTGAGAACGGGTGCTTGGCGGAGAAGTAGAAACGAAACGCAAGCGCGAAGATGTATAGCTGGAGGGCTTCGAATGCAACATGGGAAGCAAATGCATGGTGGCATGGGGTTCCTGCTTTTGCTGTGCCACAGATTAGGATGAGGAGGTGGAAAAGAGCACCTACACTGGCAACGCAGAGTACATAAGATGAATGCAGTCTACGCAACGCAGGGAAGACAAAGTAGATTGCGATAACTAGGATGAGCGCCAGGAAGGACAAGGCGTTGAGTACTAGTCCAATCGTTCCGGCGCCGTGAAACGGTGTCTCCAATTCGACAGACTTCATGCGAATTTGGTAGTTGGTGGGAAAATGATCAAATTCCCTCCCGTGCACGTATGCCTTATCTTGCCTGCTTCCAGCACTAAGTTTCGAATACCTTTCACTGAACTTTTTCGCTCTTCCTTTGGTCGAAAGCGGGCAGTGAACAAAGTTCCGATGGTCGTACGTTGTGGAGAAAACGTGCCCACCGTACGTTGCGCTTCGATATTAGCTACGAACAGTAGATTTTTAGACGAATTGCTCGTATCTTTTGAGTTCTAACGAGTACAACTCGTTGGACAGTATCGACTAGAAGTACTGAAACCGCTGACACCCCGGACTTTTAAGTGAGCTGTCCAGTGATAGCTTCAAGTGCATCTGCCATGTTTCCCTCGGCATGATATTAATCCTTCGGGATCTGGCGCTATCTGACCACAATGGATTCGGTAAGATCTTCAATAGCTGTAGCCAGGTGTCAAATTTCGACTTATTCTTTTCTGGGCAATCTTTTATCTGGCAAGACGCTTACGACAGTATCCAGCTACATCCTCTTCAGCCATCCATACCACTTGCTTTCCTCCGATATATTTAAAAGTTAAAAATTTAAAAAGCTAAGATGGTGTTTATTATATCTACTTGCGTTTCGATCTACAGACCATGGTAACTTGTTGCTGATCCAGTCTACATCCTTGTCAATACTTGCAATGCCTAGTTGCTACAGTCGAGATATTGCTCCATAAGCTCCTTCCATCCCGGAATAGCGATTTCTTCCCGCCCGTCCTGAACCGCGTCTATCGTTTCCCGACAAGGTACAGGACCGCCTGTCTGGAAAGTCTTTTCAAAGTCTGCTGTAAAATCATCGACTTTGGCGCGGCACTCTTCATAGAACATACACGTCATCTTCTCCACTTCCTTGAGCGCACTATCAAAGTCCTCGACGCCAGCTTCCGTTAGCTCCGTCTGCATCTCCGTCGTCACGTTTCGAGCAATCGCCAGTGCTTCACGATACCAATCCGACTCATCCGGGCCATCCACGATCACAGCTTCCACCAGTTGATTACCAGCGTCATCATCCAATCGACGAAAGCCTGTGACTCCATTTACTGAAATGGTACCGAAAGTGTTTCCAGTCGACGGAAAGCCACCAGCGGTAAAGGCATTTCCCGCAGGTGAAGGTGAGAAGCCACCAAAGCCAGCGCTTGTCTGCGGCGGATCTAGCGTCATGCCTTTCGCACAATTCACATACAGCTCTGCAAAGATACCACTCATCTCGTAGTTGTAGCTGAACTCGCCAATGTCGCGGACATCCGAGTAGCTCATGTACTGGGGAGGCAGACTAGCAAAGAACGGAGCCAAAGGATTCGACGGGTCGTGCACCGAGGATGGAAGCGAAAATTCACCACCAGTACGCATCAGAATGTCCGACTGAGGCAGCAACACGTTCGTGTCGGCTGCACCATTCTGCAGGGAAGTGCGTCGTTGGCAGGAGACGTACTGCCGAGGGTCGTTTAGCTTTTGCTGCAATGTCAGTCGGTCCGTGTTTCCGATCATGCATTTGTAGTAGATTGAGTGAAGCAAATCGACGCTGGCGTGGTGGGAGAAGAAGATGATGTCAGCAGGAGCTTCCAGCAAAGCCATGGCTCCTCCGAGGGAGTTGTGCATCGTGTTGTGAATGCCTTGCTCCAAGTTATTCGCCACTTCCTCGATTGTCGTCGCTGAAAAAAGCTGACGCATCAATGAACTGATACTCGTGGTCGGTGGGAAAGGAGTCGAAGTCCATGTTCCTCGAGGTACACAATGCGAGCACTGGTCAGGCGATAGACGAGAGTCTTCGCAAAAGTGTGTCGATGGGCGCGTTTGAACACAAGTCCCTTGGACAGGGGTCCCGTTGATCGTCACAGAGCGCGGCCATCCAAGTGTCGAACCACCAATTTCACGAAGAATCGAAGAGCAGTCTTCCAGACTAGAACACTCGCCGTTAAGATAGCGAGCATTGTCACTGGCATAGTCAAAATATGGCACGGTGATGCATGAAAATTCGCCTCCGTAGGAGCGCAGCATTTGCTCGAAGCCAAGCAAGAGCTGGCGGTGCCAGTAGACAAACATACAAGTTTGGTGTGCCTCCATAGTCGTCATCTGCTCAGTGTGTAGCTCCACGAATCGAATGTACAAGCCATCGTCCATGGATTTCTCCAACGCACGAAGGTAGACAGACTTTTCAATTGGTGTCAGACGAGCCCACGACTTGCGAATGCGTGGGCCACAAGTAGATTCGGCGTTCGTTTGGTCCTGTTCGCTGGTGGCGTTGATAAAAGCCTGTTGCTCAAATGCGTAGCTCAATACTTCTTGTTGAAGCTGCTCGGACGTGAATGAAGCGATAGACGGAGCATCCGGAGCGTCCGATACTGGCGGTACATCCGTCAGTGTCGCTTCAGCAATTGCATCGGGAAAATCGCTTCCATCTTGAGCAAACGCTATGCTCATTATGAGCATAACCATGGTGACAAGCAGGTAGTAGATATTCATGGCGATGGAGTATGTAGAAGGGTACAAGCTCCGAGAAGTAGGTCGAAAGCAAAAGCTGTTATGAAGGTGCTGAGTGCTTAGCAGCATGCATCATGGTCAAGAAGGTCTGTTGATGGGCTCATAGAACCGCTGCTCCGTCTCGCTAAAGATCGACATGCAGTCAAGGTCGGTTGACATCTTTATTCCATCATTTGCAAGTCGACAAGTAGCATCTAGTCAACGCAAAGAGACTTGGCATCTGTCTCTTCCCCAAGTTCCCATCACGTCCTCCTCTGTCCATGCTTTCCTGCTCTTATGTGAACGGCTTTTAATGATATTCTCCAATCAGGTCCTCCGAAAACAACATTTGCACCAATCCTGAATGCGTATTCTAACTACTGGAGGAGGCGCCTCTGCTCCTTTCCAACCACCACATTTTCAAACAGCTCGACGATGGTAAGCTGTCTGCCTCTATCATGCATCACGTACATCTAATGTCATGTTTTATTCTAGGGAGTCAATCAGTTTGCTCTCTTCGAGTCAGCCTCCGGCTACGGCCTCTTTGAGATCGTCGAGTATGAACAAATCGGCGGTCTGCTCGCCGAAGTCCAGCAGGGCGTGAGCGACTTGAGCAAATTCGGCAGCCAAGTCAAGCTTAAGGCTTTCCAGCCATTCACGTCTGCTGAGAACGCTTTGGAGAACATTAACAATGTGTCGGAAGGTCTGCTTTCCGATGACCTGAAGACGTTTTTGGAAACGCACTTGCCCAAGAGCTCCAAGAAGAAGAGCAAGTACTCGCTCGGTGTCGCGGATAAGACGCTCGCACAGGCTCTCGCGGATGACATGGACATTCCCGCCAACACGAACGAAACTACGTTGGAAATCTTGCGTGGTATTCGTATGCACTTCCCTAAGTTCGTGAAAGAGCTCGATCAGGCCAACAACCTCGGCAAAGCGCAGCTCGGTCTCGGCCACTCGTACTCGCGTGCCAAGGTCAAGTTCAACGTCAACCGTGCGGACAACATGATCATCCAGAGCATTGCCATCCTTGACCAGCTCGACAAGGATATTAACACCTTTGCCATGCGTGCGCGTGAGTGGTACTCGTGGCACTTCCCAGAGCTCATCAAGATCGTCTCGGACAACTACCTCTACGCTCGTTGCGCTGCCTTTATTAAGAATCGTAAGAACTTGTCGGAAGAGCACTTGGAAGAGCTCTCGTCCATCATTCTCGATGAAGACAAGGCTAGACAGGTGCTCAGCGCCGCTCGTACCAGTATGGGCATGGACATGTCAGACATTGACATGATCAACGTCGAGAACTTTACCGCTCGTCTTATCAGTCTGGCCGAATACCGCCAGCAATTGCACCAGTACCTCGTCTCCAAGATGTCTACGGTCGCCCCAAACCTCGCTGCCTTGATCGGCGAAACGGTTGGCGCTCGTCTCATCTCGCACGCCGGTTCCTTGACGAACTTGGCCAAGTGCCCTGCGTCGACGGTGCAGATCCTTGGTGCCGAGAAGGCACTCTTCCGAGCGTTGAAGACCAAGGGAAACACGCCCAAGTATGGTCTTCTCTTCCACTCGTCTTTCATCGGTCGCGCCGGTGCGAAGAACAAGGGCCGTATCTCGCGTTACTTGGCCAACAAGTGTGCCATCGCGTCTCGTATCGATTCGTTCATTGATGAGCCGACTACTAAGTACGGTGACCAGATGAAGGAGCAGGTGGAAGAGCGCCTGGCGTTCTACGACTCGGGAGCCGCACCCCGAAAAAATGCTGACGTGATGCACTCTGTCGCGTCTTCTCTCCAGTCGCCAGAAGAGGCTGCTTTGAACGGTGAGAAGAAGAAGAGCAAGAAGAGCAAGAAGCGTGCCAAGGAAGAGGTAGAGGAAGAGGAAGAGGAGGAAGCGCCGAAGAAGAAGAGTAAGAAGAGCAAGAAGAGTAAGAAAGCAGAAGTAGAAGCGGAACCGGTAGACGACGGTGAGAAGAAGAAAAAGAAGAAGAAGAAGAAGAGCGCCAAGACGGACGCCTAGGTCTGTGTCGACGCTGCTAACGTTTGCTGCGAATGTACTTTTGATTTTTCGCTATCTTTTGTTTTGTCTTGTAGCTACGTGGGGTTTATCCAGGTAGAAATATTGACTTCTAGATGAAGCGTTGGATTTGAATAACGGACAAGTACATCCGACTAGTCACAAGTAGTTCCTTAGTATTGAATACGTCTCAGCAGTTTGACCGCATGATGGCATTTCCACAAGACTCGAGTATTTCTAAAGTCCCTGGCTTCTTCTCGACACACTCTGCTTTGCTAGCAAAGAAAAACTTTCGCAAGTCTCAACTACTACAGCAAATGTCCAACGGATATGAGAAGACCAGTACTATTCGTGACCTACCTCTTGCTGAACAAGTCCAGCATGACAATCAGCCAAAAGTACCAGAACACCAATTAGGCGTTCAGAAAACTGAGAAGCAGACAAGCTTCCGTCCTCCTGTCTGGGTTACCCACGCGAACGACGTACTGCGCTTCTTCGGATACTTTGAAACAAAGAACGATTACAATAGCATTCATGCCGACAATGTCGTGCGTAGAGTAGTGGTGTATTTCTACCTGGTGGATAATACGATCTCAGTGACAGAGCCAAGAGTTCGGAATAGTGGTATGATGCAAGGAGCTTTTCTTCGACGTGGTGTGGTGTATCGACCAGAGGATAATCAACCGTATTCTCCAGAGCATTTACAAGTCGGAGGGTGTGTGCAACTCAATGGTCGGACTATACACTTGGTCGACTGCGACCACGCAACTCGAGCGTATTATCAGCAGAAAAAAGGAATTAAAATGCCTTCGCCTCTTGCGTATCCAGACGAGAGCCAGCATGAGGTAGGCAAATTGAAACCATCACAAGCCAAGATTACCAGACGACGCGAAGCGATTCGACGCGCTGACCGTGCCCGCAAGTTTCATGAAAACAAGGGCAAAGTCCTCCGATTCTATGCGTCGTGGCATGATCGGCATCCTTGGTATCCAGAAACGAAGAATTACGTTCTTCATTACTACTTAGAAGATGATACGCTTGACATCGTTGAGGCGAAGACAAACAAGCGAATGGAAAGTGGGCGTGGTCATTTCTCACTCCTATCACAGCGGCGTCGGATTCAGCGTGATAAGGATACTACGAAAGAAACTGTGTCTAATGTAAAGAGCGACGCAAATGTACAAGACGATGGTTATCTGAACGAACTAGACCTCGTATGCGGAAACTATGTGACAATTTGTTCGCGACGATTTTTACTGAATGACTGTGACAAGTTTACGAGGTCTTACTACTTAGAAACGCATGGAATTGACCAAAGTAGGCCTGAAACCCAAACAGATACATCATCAGCTCACCCACTTGCCTGGAAGATATTTAAGAAAGAAGATGAGAATCAAGATGATGATCGTGCAAATGCTGTAAAGGGTTTGAGAGGAGACATCGGTTTGGATCGTTTAAAAGCACATTTAGAAGACTACCCATTCTATAAAAGGGACGCGTTGGACCACAAAGAGCTTCGCTTTCGTGCAAAGTTCGCAGGTAGTTCATTGTCTGAGGTTGATAGAGAACGCAGGTTCCTTGTCAGCTATTATCTAGGAGATGACACAATGTCCATTTATGAGCCTGCTCTAGCTAATTCAGGAGTTGTCGGTGGGCAATTCCTTGGCAGAGGTCGGTATCGGAAATCCAGGCCAAACGATCACTGCCGTGATAAACAGTCCAGCAGGTCATACATTGCCGAAGATATGTATGTTGGAGCAGTGATATGTTTTGACTTTCTACCGAGCCAAAAGCTACAAATTGTAGAAGCAGACCTACAAACTCTCGACTACTGCGAAATGCATCCAAAGCAGTTTCCGTATTCGAACATAGCTAAAGTGATGTACATCATCGTACAGTATATCCTCATGCACAAGGTGCAGAACATTCGCCGTCGATGCCGAAAACTAGATTACGATGGGAAAAAATCGTTTACATCTGCCCAGCTACAACTACTCCTGCTGGACATTGGAATACTAGAAACATTAAATGACCATCAATGCCTCACATTGCTTCGAGCTTTTCCCACGCATCCGCATGATCGCCAATGTCAAGATCCGCTCTTTGATTATGAGCAGTTCTGTGATGCCATCGCGATGGACTATGCTTGTGAGCACGACACCTGTCCGCAACACACACACCTTCGGCATGAACTTGCTACAGTTAGGGGCTTACGTTGGCTTCTAGCGTCATCATGCAATGATGCCAACCAAAGCCTTCGCGGGAATGATATTGAGCACATTTTTGACATGAATGGCATTGCTGTAGACGATGAAGCTAAGCGAGAGCTTCAAGACCTTGTAAATAGCTCTGGAGGCAAGGTTTCTAGTCAGCTATTGTGCGATTACGTCCTTCTGTTACCATTCGACGATTTGACCAGTGACTTTGAAGAGTTAGCGTATCAATCGACAGAGAATTTCTCTTCAACTCCTGAGACTCTGAAGGCATCAAAGGAGACAGAAGCGCAGGTGAAAATTCAAGAGCAAGCGAAACTGGAACGAGTGCGTAAAGTTCTTCAAGAGTATTTTTTCAATCGAAAGTATGAACTACGTCGTGCATTGCGAAGGCAAGATAATGGCGGAAGTGGGCAAGTGTTCGAAGATGATTTCATGGCAGCCTTATCGTCCGTCGAACCAAACCTTCGTGACGAAGATATGTTCATTATTGCTCAAACCTACTTTCCGACCAACAATTCAGTGTTGAACTACACTGATTTTCTTCAACATGCTTTCTGACAAGAAAGAAACTACGTGAGCTCTGCATTCTCAACGCTTTGGGCCCAAGCTGGAGCTGGAGCTTTGTATACTTGACCAGCAATCTATAGGAGATAGTCAGTCCAGTGCAATACAAGCCCCACTTTAGCTAATTTTACCTTGTACTCAAAGGCGTGGAGCCATATTCGACTGCAATGCAGTTGCGTCTCGTTAAAAGCGTCATTGTCGCCAATGCGGCACCAAGCACACGTTCGTTTCATGAACTCTTCCTCCGTCTCACCTTCCTTTTGCGCAACAGCATAGTCCACACCATTGCCATCATTCTCCTTCACAACTCGGCTTTCCTCTTGCTTTAGTTTTGCTTGTTTAATGAGTTCTTTTCTATCATCGCTTTCGCCTAGGTGTAGTTCACCACCGTAGCACGGGTCATTTGCAATTGGATACCCAATTAACTGAAGGTGAAGTCGAATCTGATGTGTTCGACCCGTGACAGGGTAGCATTTCACGACCGTAGTCGGTGTCGGGACTTGATCGGAAGGGCCAAGTACCGAAGATACTTGAACAACCGTCTCGGAAGCTTTTCCATCTTCATGACACTCCCAAATGCCACGTTTGGCGGAAAGGCAGCGCAGTGGACAATTAATCCGGATGCAATTCTCGTCTTCGAACGTAACTGTTGCGATGGAGCACGATCTATGGGCTGTAGCTATCACCTGCTCCTGGAATGGAGCATCAAATGATTTAGGAATAGATCCTTTGGCGCGAGCAAGGTATGTCTTTGAAGCTTCATGCGCAGCTATATTTAGGTGTAAGGGTAATGCTATCAACAGAAGGCAGTGTATGTGTCTTACCTATAGCGAGTGAGAGCTCTTTTGCTTTGGTCGAGTTCTTGGCAAATACGACAATTCCTGTATGAAAGTTAATCAAGGCTTGTCAGACGGAGGCCGATGAATACTGTACCTGATGTAAGCCTATCAATGCGATGGACAATATGCAGTTGACCAACATTAAAGCGCTTGTGCTGCATGATTGCATGCAACGAATTCTGGTGATAGGCACCTGAAGCATGTGTTGGGATGGATGGAGGCTTCGATACGACCATCTATAGACATTTACGCCGAATCAAACATATGCGTGTGGCGACTAGTTCAGATGATGACGTACTACATCGTCATCTTCGTAGACAACTGGGATTTCTTCTCCTGAGACTGGAGGTTCGTGACGATGCGTCTAAACATGTAATATGTCAAAATTGCACCGCGGTTCAGTATTGACAGTATGACACTGAACCTTGTGAATAAGCAAATCTCCATTTTGAATCTTGGTGTTCGGAGAAACGACTTGGTGATTGACTGTGATTCGCCCAGACTTGATTGCAAATTCCTGCCGTAAAGATGCCAAGTCAGTGATATGTCGAGCATACTTGTAGTGTCAAAAATATTTACATAATACTCGGGTGACTGGGCCCCAAATTCAGTCGTAAAAATTTCAAAGAGCTCTCTTTGGAACCAACGCTGTTTGGCAAACGTGCGAAACTCGTAGATGTACGGCTTTACCACGCGATAACCTAGATCCACAGTAGCATTTCATGTAAAAACCTGTTTCTTGTTGCTAGTGACAAAGGGACGGACCATGCTGGAAGTGGTATTCGGGAGTTGGTGTCTGATACTCTCGTATTTGCTTCGTATCGCACTTGCGGCGCTTTTTACGCTCACGTCGAGACTCTTTCGACCCATTTGCTCGTTCATGCTTTTTAGGCACTTCTTTGGTTTCGACAAAAGTATCTGCAGCAGCAAGACCGTCTTTCGCACCATCCTGAGTCGCCATCCTATTGCTTTGGTATTTCGTGTCCAAGAGATTGTGCTGTCTCTTACTAGTTATCATCTACAGTACGTTTCGCTAGGTTACCAGTAGCTGTGCTAGTACAGTTGTCGGTCGCTGTACCTCTCGTCACGCAAAAATCTCTAAAGTGAGGATAGACGACAGACTACATTGCTACGGATGAAATGGAAATGTTGCTTCTATTTGTTTTATTGCAGCAATGGCGTCTTTTCATTCACACGAATGGCGTACATGTCTCTATCGACGTCAAGTTTCACTTCTGGAGGCGTGTAGTAGCGTAGCAAGAGTGAAGACGTCACAACGCACACCGACGACAGCGCCATCGCAGCTCCAGCGAACATAGGTGGAATACTGAATCCCCATGGGTACAAAGCTCCAGCTGCAAGTGGGATCAAAATCAAGTTGTACCCGAGTGCCCAGACATAGTTGAGCTTGATCCTGGTAAAGATACGTCGCGTAAGGTGGAGCGCAGTCACCACATCCCGCAGATCGGACTTCATGAGGACCAAGTCCGCCGTCTCCACCGCAATCTCCGTTCCAGCTCCAACGGCGACTCCAAGGTCGGCTTGAGCGAGGGCAGGAGAGTCGTTAATGCCATCACCGACCATCGCTACAATCTTCCCTTTCTCCTGCAGTTCCTCTACTTTCAATGCCTTTGCGGATGGTACGACACCAGCCATCACTTTCGTCGGGTCCAGACCCAATTGATTGGCAACAGCCAGCGCCGTCCGTGGGTTATCACCAGTGACCATCCAGGTCTCGATTCCCATCGACTGTAGCTTTCGAATGGTACTCTTTGCCTCTGGGCGAGGTGCATCGGCAACTGCAATGGCAGCAACGAAATTACCATCGATGGAAATGTATACCGACGTTTTACCGTCGTGCTGGAACCTCCCGACCGCTTGCTGTACAGCCACCAAGGACGTCTTTTCAATTTTGTTCTCCAGCATCCAGTCGTGATTCCCGACAGCTACCTCGTGGCCATCGACAGTGCACACGATGCCCTTCCCAGACACTCCATTAAACCCCGAAGGCTGGACCAAACTCTCCTTGGAGACATACTGGACAATCGCTCTTCCAAGCGAATGCTCGCTGCCAAGTTCTGCACTAGCAGCCAGACGCATCACCTCCTTCTCTGTCCATTTGCTAGACGACACAACAACATCTGTCACAGTAGGCTTTCCAACCGTCAATGTTCCAGTCTTGTCGAACAGGACAGCATCTACGTGATGTGCCATCTCCAACGGCTCTCCACCTTTGATCAACACGCCATGCCTCGCGCCTGTACCTGTGCCCACCATGACAGCAGTCGGAGTCGCCAGACCTAAAGCACAAGGACAGGCTACAACGAGCGTTGCGATAGCAAAGTTAAAGGCAAACATAAAGCTACTGTCTGTCTTTGGAATCCAGTCGGTAGGGACAAGACCCAATACTGTCGCAGTGTACCAGACGACAAACGTCACGAGCGAGACGATTAGGACGAACGGGACGAAGATAGAGGCAATGTAGTCTGCATACGCCTGTATGGGCGCTTTCGACGCCTGCGCGTTGTTGACGAGTCGGATGATTTGGCTTAACGCAGTCTCGTCCTGCACTCCTGTCACTTGCATGTGGAAGAGCCCTTCCACATTAATTGTCGCACCAAGCACTTGATCTCCTTTCACTTTCTTCACCGGTTTGGATTCGCCCGTCAGCATAGATTCATCCAATTTTCCATCTCCAAACACGATCTTGCCATCCACTGGAACTGCCGCTCCTCGCACGACTTTCAACATATCTCCTTTTTGCACGACTTCGATCGGAACCACCTTTTCGTCTTTCACTTGACCCTTTTCGAGCACAAGTAGCGTCGCAGACTTGGCTTGTAAGTCCATGAGCTTACTTAGTGCCTCAGATGTCTTTCCCTTTGCACTTGCTTCTAGACTTTTACCCAACAAGACGAACGATATGAGCATGGATGACGTCATGAAGAGATCGGGATTGCACATGGCTGTATTGTGGAGAAACGCGCCACGGAGCATCCCGAGACAGCCGTAGAAAAAGGCGGCGGAAGAGCCCATGGACACTAGGAAGGACATGTTCAACACACCATTCCGTACGCCATGCACAGCATCCACGTGGAAGCGACGACCTGCATACAGCTGCACTGGCGCTGCTAGTGCGAGGATAATGACCGAAGTGAACGTAATACCTGGGATGAAGGTCGACTGAAGGGCGTCGTAAAGTAGTGGCATGTACGGTGTCAGCAACATGATGATGACGATCGGGGCAGTAAACAATAGAGCAAAAGCGAGATCCTTGTGGTACCTCTGAATCTCCTTTTCCCTTTGATCCGTCAACTGCTTCCCAAGCTCATTCGATGAAGTCATCGTAGCATCATACCCCACGAGTTCCACTTGATCCATCAAGTCCGTCACGTGCACTTGACTCGGATCCACTTGAATAGTGGCTGTATCCGTAGCGAAAGAGACGGAAGCAGAGATAACACCAGGCATGTTGTTTAGTGCGTTCTCGACAGCTGACGAGCAGGAGTTACACGTCATCCCACCGATGATCAGCCTCACTTCTTTCACCTCGCTCTGTGGAATGTCAATGGCAACATCCTGCTTTATTGGTGAAGAAGTTTGCGACTCGCAGCTCTTTATTCCATTCGACTGTGTACTAGCAGTCTCACTGTCAAAAGCCTGGTTAGTGACAAAACTGTGCTGAAGTGGTTGAGCAGAGAACTTCTTGTGAATAGACTCGACTTCATGGATCAGATCTGGAGTAGACATTGCTGCCTGTGGATCCAAGTAGATCAGAGACGTTTCCGATGGAAAGTCTACAATGGCATGGAGCACACCTTTCGTCTCATTCAGGTGACGCTCGATTTTCTTGGCACACCCTTTAGCACAGGTCATGCCACCAATCTCCAATTGGATCGTCCGAAAGTGAGTATAATCCGCAACGAAGTCTTGGGCATCGTATGATCCTTCCATATTGCGAATGCCCTTAATAATCGAATCCGGAGTGGACTGCGTTCCAGCTTTTAACAGCACGACTGCTCGCTGTTTGGAAAAGTCGACTGTAGCATCCTGGACGTCCTCCATTTGAGCAAGCGACTGTTCAATCTTCTTGGCACAGCCTTGGGCGCAGTGCATACCGGAAACTTGGAGCAGGATAGCTTCAGGGAGTGGACGCGGCTCACTAGTTGTTTGCACTTCCGTTGTGGTTGGCTGATTGTCCTCTGCTTGGACACAGAACCGCTTTTCAATCGACTCTACTGCCTGGATAAGATCGTGTGAGGTGACACTCGATCCTTTGGCTAGAGTCACGTCCGCTGTGTTAGTCTCAGACTTGACGCAAACGTGTACTACGCCTGGTACCCGCTCTATCGCTCGTACAACTCGTCGACCACATTTGGACATGCATCTCATGCCACCCACATGCAGCGTAATTGTGCGTTGGGGAGCTTGCCAGACTGGATACACTTCGTCCTGACCGCCTGTGGACGATAGCGCAAGGTCTACCAGCTCCATTTCACTCTCACTGTCCAATGGATGGTGCAGGTCAATTTTAACGAGGCCATTCTCTACATCTACAAAGGTGCTTTTGACTAAATCACATTGGTCCAGCTCCTCTGGGATGGTCTGACTCGAGTCAGACGCCTCTTCATGAAGTGTTGGAATGTATAGCAGTGCAACGTGTCCATACCCAAACGAAGGAGTGGATGTGACGAATGGCACATCTTCCTCCGGTTGCACACATTCGGAAGGTATATCATCTAAAGTACTTTCGTCGGCAGTCATGATGCCCCGAGCCCAATTGACCAAATGACCAGCAGTTCAGACGCGAGTCTTCCAACATATCATTCGTTAAAACCCCTTCGTTTCAGCCAATCGCAAGCCATGTACACAATCTCTGGACACAAAGTGGTGAAAACGTCATGAAGGCTTTGTGGCGAGGTTCTGGGGGTCGTGTCACGGCTCTAGCTCGTGTTCCGTCCAATCTTTATGCCTTGACAAGTACCTTGGATACTGCTGGACAGACATGCAGCATTCACACTTCGTCCGTGCTTCTTGCGAGACGAAAACGGGGCAGTCGCGGTCAGCCAGCAGAAGGCCAGGTGATTGCGTCGGGCGTAGTGCCTCCTCCACGTCGTTTGCAAGACATCCCAGAGGTTCTTTAATGTGAATGAACTTGTAAAGAGTATATATGAACTGATATTTGTTGTGATGCAGGATGAACTAAACGTGTTCAAGAAATGGGTCGAGGATGTTGAGCAAAAGACCGAGTCGCGTCGCCGAGAACGTCGTAAGCAGAAAGTTGAGGACTTTACGCCTTTACCAGAGGTGGATTCCAAATACAGAAAAGGTCTCAAGGATCCGGAACCAGCTCAGGTCACGAACGACGTATTTGATGAAGTGGACCCGGAAGCCTTGAAAGAATTTGACGAGACGGACATTGACGACGAGGAGACGGAAGAGTTCATGGAAGAAGTAGACAACCTCTTTGCTCTCACGCCAGAGGAGTTTGAGAAGCGGATGGAGAAAATGGATGAAAAGCCTACTCCAGCCCACAAACGCAGCGCCGAAAGCGCCGATGCTGACGACGATGAGGATGAAGACCAAGAAGATGATGATGAGCAGCCTATTCTACAGTCGGAACGAGCCACTCGCATGATGAACAAAAAGGCGCTCTTAAATGCACTCGACGGCGGCCATAAAAGAGCAGACCAAAGTCTAGTCACGAAAGCAGGTATGTTCGATCCTACCTTGTATCTTATCCATTTCCTAACACCAGCATCTACAGATTCCAAAGCCAAGGCGCCTTTAACGAAGAAGACAAACGCTGGTAGAAAAGAGAAGGCATCCTTCCGTCAAGACCGTATCGAAACGTCTGTACAACACTTTACGCAATCCCTGTTCCTCCAAGACGCCTATCGCAAATCTCTGGACATCATCCCAAACGTCTTGGAAGTACGTTTTCCTACCTCCTACGCTAAGATCATGGCTAATAAAAAGTAGGTGACAGCCACAGGTGACCTACGCCGCATCGTCGTGTACTGGGAACCGATGCGTCTAGGATCGACGGACCAAGACGTTGGCAAACGCAAGGTGGAGGCTGTTCGGAAGAACCTGCAGAACCAGCAGCCGTGGCTCCAGCGTCGTATCACTCGCCATCTCAACCTAAAGGTATTCTCTCTTCTACACCAGATACGACAATATCTAACCAGAATGAACAGTTTGGTCCGACCGTCGAGTTCAGGAGACGCAAGGAGAACAAGGCAGATGATGCTCGTTCGATGTTCGACGAGGAAATGGAATGGCTAGATCGGTTTTAAGATACACTAGTAAGGCAAAAACCAATTCCCATTGTGGCAAACCTAGGACAGTGGCAACCTATCATGGACTTGGTTTCGTTCTCGTCAACTGCTTACTTTTGCACAAGCTCGTACAGGTCGTGGCGCTTCTGCTGCGACGTCGGAATGTTGCGACGAACCTCGTCCACTTGCTCCACATCGATGTCGCCGTACACAATGGCAGGCTCGTGCTCGCACTTGGAGATGACTTCGCCCCACGGAGCCACGATCGTTGAGTGTCCCCACGCCTGGTAGCCTCCGTCCGGGTTGCGAGCAGGAGATGCAGACGCGACGTAGAGCTGGTTGTCCACGGCTCTCGCGCGCTGGAGCAGCTCCCAGTGCGCCGGACCGGTGGTCATGTTGAAGGCGCTTGGGAAGATCAATGCCTTGGCACCGTTCTGGCGCATGAGCATCGACAGCTCCGGGAAGCGAATGTCGTAGCAGATCGCGACACCAATCTTGCAGTACGGAGTCTCGATAATCGTGAATTTGTCGCCAGCAGTCAGCGTATCGCTCTCCTTGAACGTGATCTTGCCAGGCACGTCAATGTCGAACAAGTGGACCTTGCGGTGCTTGGCCAAGATTTGTCCTTCCGGCGAAAAGCTGACGCTCGTGTTGAAGATGTGGCCGTCCGAGTCACGCTCCGGGATTGATCCGCCGATCAGGTAAACCTGGTTGGACTTGGCAGCCTGGGACAAGGCAAATGTGGACGGATGGACATCCACATCGAGCTGTCCTTCGGTCGAGGGAATCGGCTCTGCGTAGACTGGGAAGCTCGCGTTCGCGTACGGCGAGTTCCAGATCTCTGGCAGCACCACTACATTGGCTCCATTTGAAGCAGCTTCGGCAATGGCTTGCGTGACGGTGGTAATGTTCTTGGCCTTGTCCTCCGTCACGGAGGTTTGGCAGAGGGCTAGCTTGAATTTCGTCGAAGTGCTCATGGCTCGAGTTGTGAACAATGGGCTTGCAGTTGGTTCAGTGAGGGAGAAAGATCGAGGGAATAGGCAGCGGCTGGCTCTGAAAGCTTGTCGTAGCATGTACAATAGACTCTCTGAGGCTGGTGAATATTGACTGCAAACAGGTGGACGTAAAGCCGAACTACTTGACTTGAGTATGGACATGAATTCGCAAACGATCTAAAAAAACCCAAGAACAATATGAATCGAGTACTACGATTGCGGCAGGTAGATCTGCTTTATACGACAACTTAGATCTATAAATTTATGTGCTTGATGGGTAGTTGGTGCCAAGGACACGGCAGTTCAGCTACACGCCTCCACATGCCGTTGAAAACGACAATTCTTCGACCGTAGGCTTGCTCGGCCTCGGTGCAGTCGTCGGGTTCGTATATGATACGTTAACAGTTTCATAAGCATGTGACTTACTCTTTCCCATGATTGCACCAATAGAGGAATGGCGTATGTCTACTATGATCCGGACGTGCTGCCAGAATCGATCCGCAAGTGGCTTCCGATTCAAGAACCAGAAGGCAAAGCCATGTCGTTGGAAGAGTATGAGGAGTGGCGAGCGAAGCAAAACAAGTACCCGACGGGTAAATCAAAGGAAAAGGAGGAGGAAGACGTTGTAATCGAAGAGGACACGGACACTGCTGCCCCACCTGAGATCGACAGTACATTCCTCGAGATTTGATCTCTACGTCATTGGATCCTCACGCTGTCTCACTCGTAGATCCTCCACTCGTAAAGAAGGACCTTCCTCCGGCAGAAATGAGGGCTTCGCTACTAAAGCTCCTGGATGAAGCTCGTGAAAACGAGGCAGCTTTCTTGGATGACTTGAAGAAGAGTCGGACTCGTATCACGGACGAAGAGCGACAAATGGTATTTTAAATACGCACCTAGGAAGAGAATCGATTACGATGTGCTTTTGTGAATGTATAGAAACAAGCTTTTAAGGATGAAAAAGCTCGGATTAAGAAGCAGCTCAAGAGTGTCCCGGAGGAAAAGTAATGTCCCTTGGAATGAAGGAATGCAACATGAAGACAGACTTTTGATTGGAATTTGTAATACCCTTGTTTGAAATATCCTTTACCGTTGTCCTGCTTGCATGTCAGAGGAATTAAAACTACTGCTAACAGTCACGCTCACCACAAAAGCGGTAGGAGGCACGAGGAGATGCTTGAGGTGGTGTTATCGTTCCGGTTGAAAGAGAGAGAATTGTTGGTGAAACCTTTCGGTTCGGACTTTGACACAAGCCTGGTTTAGACTGATTCACATCTCTTGGTGAGGGAATCGAAGACGAAATCAACAGGTTCTTCTCATAGATCAAACTTCGACCGAAAGAATCCTGCTGGTTCTACTATCACGGTGATAATTTCATTTGGATGTAGAGAAGAGCTTGAAAAGTGGCTCTCACCTTTCGTACTAGTACATTTCGGCGTGAGAGTGGAATATCACTCATACTGTGGCGTCCACTCGGTCTACAATGCTTTAACTATTAGTTAATGATCTCTATCTCTCAACTACATTTAAACGGTGCAGCAGCACGAAGACTACCTGTATCCAGCGACTTTCTGCTTTGTGGCGGTAATGGCCGAGGGATTATTTATATTTACGGTTGGTGGTAAGACACATGGCGTATCTCCAAGTTTCTCAAAGGAAAAGGAAGACATTTCAGTTTCAATGTAACTGGGCTTGGCGGTGGATCGCTTAAGGACTCCATTCCGAACCTCATGGGCTCCTAATGATTTTAGCTCTCGAATTAGAGCTTCTCCATCCTCTCCCTTTGCGTCTGGAAGTGATAGACGTGAACGATCTTTTGCTTGTATTATCCGATTTATTGTTGATGGACCTAAAAGGTCATGCACATCCGATCCTAGGCTTGGCAACGAACCCTGCTTGAACTGCAGACTTCCACTAGACGGTGGATAAACTGTGTTCGCCTTTATTTTCGATTCCCGAAGTTTCCGGCATCCCCATGTCGATGGTAAATACCCTTCTCGCCGAGAATTTTGAGTTGCGTCCCAACTAATTGGGCGTGGCTGCTTCCCATCAAGTTCATTATCAAGCTTGCTATCTGATGCTTCGATAGCGATTATCGCGCCTTCATCCGTCTGATCAACTTTTTCGAAATTTGTCAGGCTACCAACATTGTGATGTTGTGGAAGCTGCGCTTCCACATTAAGCTGAAAGTCAGATCGTCTGGACCGATCACTTTGCACACGTTTTGATGGCTTATCAGACGGACATGTCGTTTGGGCTTCATTGCTATCTTGCTTCTGTAGACGGAAGATGATGCCCAAATCACGCAGCTGAGGGACCAGCAAGAGCGGAAAGTTAGAACGGAAATCCTCCACGCCATCCAACAAACGCTGTCGTAGTCTTACGTCTTTCACTGCAATCACAAATATAGCTTCGCACAACGCAGCTCCAGCTTGCTGAAGATGAAGCGTATTAAAGTGCGTATCTCTACGTTCACCAACGCTAGGACCACAAAACGAGCTTTCCATTGTAAAGCTCCATGAAACATTAAACTCGTCAAATACTACAACTCTTGCAGTCGTCTTCTTGTCTTTACTAATTGTGAAGCTGCAATCTGTATAGCTGAGAAAGTCTTTTGCATTAGGCTGGGCCGCAAAAAGCTTGGCGAATAACTTTGCTAGCGGGTTCGGACGTCGCTTGGGATCGCAACCGTATAAAAACATGTTCCGCTTTCGACTATGTCCATGTACATCGCAGAACAGCAGCACACCTCGCTGGTTGCACTCCTTTTCTAAAAGCTTCTTCGCATAATAGATTGTAGGGTGATCAACTTCACTCGGTTGATGCCAATGACGATTTAGATCAACACACGACAGTGCACATCGGCTATGACCATAATACACGCCATCAGGATTGAGCATCGGAATGATGCGGAAGACGAAGAGTCGACGCAATGTGCGTGCTAGCAGCGAATTTCCAGTTAAAAAGTCTAGGATACCTCGCATGATCCACGACGCTTGCGTTTCACCTGGGTGGACTCTAGCGGTAAGCATAATAGTCTTTCGTTCTCTCCATTCAAGTTTAGTCTTGGCATCAAAATCCGATATGGTAACTAGCTCGCACTGTTTTCCATCGATCGTTCGGCATAGTTCAGAACGCTTGATGATATTTGGTGGTGTGACTTTAAGAAGATGACGCATGTGAAAAGCGTGATCGGTAAGTGTATATGGATAGCTGTGTGCGACCAAGTACGTGTCCTCTTCATTTTCAAACGTCAATGTGAATGTGAGTGTATAAAATGTTGCTTTGGATACATTCGAAGTGTCATTCGTGCCTTCCGCTGTAGGGTTCTTTGCCCGATGGATTGACCGCAAGTATGGATTGGCAAAATAGGCCACGTTCTTACCTTGCCTCAGCCACCCAATGTTCTCCTCACTCGCATTTTTGACCGAGTACACAAGTGGAAGTAGGCCATGGTTAAATAAACTGTCTGGTTTGCATAAATTAATGATGTTAAATGTGTAAGTCATACGAGCATTCTCTCGTGGTAACTTGACGTTGCTGATTCCAAAATAGAACCATTGCATGCTTCCCCACGCATTTCCATCACTGCGCAATAGCAAATCATACTCTTGGTCTCCAATGCGGATTGCTGACGCTAGATTTCCACTTTCAAAGTCACTGTCAAACGTCAAAGATGGCGTATTGCTATCTTCAAATGCTTGGCTCGTAGAGGGAATGTCGTATGGAATTGGATGCTCAAGTTTATTATGATAGCTTTTTTCTGTGCTTTGTTGTGCGAACTTCTTTTTCTTCGCTGTGTACACGACTCGAGCTCTGTAATGAGGATCTCGACGATTGAATTCGGCACGCAGCTGCTGAGCTGTTTCTATGTAATCACTCATATCACTACGACTTTGTGAATTGCAAGACTCCAAACAACATGGTGAATCAGGTTTTAGTAACGTGAGCTTGGGCCTGTCATTGTACGGATGTCTCGGGTAGCAAGTCCCGGATGCATCAAAATAGCAATTAGCCTTGTACTCCATCTCATCAGCCTTGATATCGTCTTGTGTATTTAGTAATCTATCCGTTTGGTCAGCATTATTCAACAATGTATCTTCTTCATGTTCGTCAAGAATGGGAGCGCAGGGTGATTCGTCATCTCTCTCAGCATCTTCACATTCACTATCACCACTATCATCGTTTCCATGAATTGATCCGTTTTCTGCCTCATCTCCGTCTACATCGTTTTGATCTTCATTACTTGATGATGCTTCCAGAGCTACTGCACCTTCATCATTAGGGATGTCTTGGCTCATGGCTGCACTCGTTTCCTCATTTTTTAAATTTGTCTGATTATCGTTTCGTTCGTTTTCACCGTCACGTTCTGCTACAATGGCGATTCTATCATCTGATTGATAAAGCTTATTCTGTTGTAATTCCGTCGATACTGATACTCCATAAGTCTCGTCGTCGTGACTTTGATCACGTATAGGACAGCTACCCTCTTTCTGCAGCAACTGTCTGACGTGTGCTCGGTACAACTCATTAACATTGTCCATTTCTCTTCCGAACAAACATGAACCGAACTTCACTTTCAATTTAGGAGTTGTCTTCACTTGTGGTGGATTTAAACGTGACTGCACACACATAGCTATAGTAGCTACTGTAGATGCGCTTTCATTTGTGTAAGATGTCGATCTTTTCTCCATTTTGGTGCCATGAATAGTTGTCAATGCTTGTTTAATTGCAGAACTTAGACGCTGACGGTCACCGTTTTGAAGACATCGTTTGGTATGCAACGTCCTGTATAGGTAGAAATACAACTCCGCCATCTAATTTACTAGTTTAGTACTCTTTATAATCATGCTCCAAACAGTTTGGACAAGTACTTTACTTCAGTTGTAAGTGCATCCGAAGTTAAAGAAATATTGCCAATGACATCCACTGCTATCTTACAAAAGTCTCGGCTTGGCTCGGTATCTATCACCTACATGTGCTAAACATTAATCCACGACGTTTTATTTCGCGAAGCAGTGACTTACACTGTCCGGCTGAGCATTGATCATGGCAAAAACTTGCGATATAAGCCATGGTTCTGATCGTCGATAGTGACAAAGGTCGTACAGAGTTTCCATGGTAATCGTGCGACTGAGAACTCCCAATGAAGTGATGCATGATCGGCTCAAGCTCTTTATGATTATAATAAGGTCATCTTTAACAATGGCCATGTTCATATCATTTTTATGTGTTAATTCATGATACAAATGTAGCAATCGTTTCATTGTGGTTGAGTCAATGAGGCTCGGTAGCTCTGATACGTTCTGACAGGCGGTTGCGAAGAAGCGATATACATAGATTACTGTTTTGGCATCGTCACTGCAAGCTTTTGCTGCCGTCACCAGCACTTCGCCTCGGCATATACCTGGCGAGATGAATTCAGTCATGTCGAGTTTGCTCTCGATAGCATAGGTAGAAATCAGGACGAGAAGGTAGCAGGCATCAGCGCCCATTTTCGTCAAGTGCTCCTTTTCGCTGCGTGCCAACATTTGGAAGACAGTAACCACTATACCGTATCTTAGCATGATCCCTTGCATCTCTGTAGATTCTGCTATCCGCCGAATTATATAAAGTGCTAGTTGGAGAGAGCTCATTGACACTTGGTCATCGTCGATAATCGTCTTCAGACGATAGACGTCATCGTGGCTTACACTAGGTAAAGTTGAAAATGTAGACAAGAGATCACGGAATATGTTATTCAATGTTTCTCGCAGTTTCTCAGGCAATGTCTTCTCGCACAAAAACAATTGCAGGAAGATGTCAAATCCATCCTTGTCGATAATATCAGTCTTTTTAATGACACGAATAGCCATCATCCACTCGAGCATATTTAAACAAAACTTTAGGATGACATGGCTCTCATATTCTTCTGTCTGCCCATTTCTTCGTAAGAACTGAAGTAGCATTTTGGTAACTTCGCACTTCATGTACATACCTTCAGGACCTGATGCACCATCGTGCTGGACTATAAAGTCGATCTGTATTGATATAAGCTCCAAGGCCAATTTCTGCTGTCGGACATTAACGTTTTCCGATATTTCATTAGAGTTTCGATCTAATGCATCTAATGCAAGTCTCAGCCCTCGGTTGTCAATTCGCAATTGAGCCTGAGCTAGTTCATTGTCGTGGACAAGGTCAACTATAACTTCCAGGATTCGATCTTGAGCAGGTGACGTAAATGCGAGTTCGACTAATTCGAGAATACCACGATGATCGTCTTTCATGCACTGAGCTCGTATTTCATCACAAACTGCTTTTACGGCACCGTCCGCCGCACTCTCCAGCTTCTGCGCTAAGCTTTGCATTCCAGATGCACTGCTCCAAGTTCACGAAACGACGCGAGGTAGCACGAAGATTCATTCATTGACAAAAATAGTCGAGCGTCTACTGAGGTTAATGATAGGTAAAGTTCCAAACTAGCTTGTACAAACAATCTACTACGAACTTCTAGAGGGTATGAGTGCTAGCCTAGAGTCCGCTTTGATTGCATGTGGTCCATAGAGACTCCTTGATGTAGGCGGCGATTGATGGATTGACTTGATGTCTCTAGAGTAGAGAGCACAAGCAATGCATAAGAAATATTTATTTACTCCATTTATTATTAATCAGACGTCAGGTAATGACTAAACGTGCATGTGAATTAATGCAGATCCATAGAACAACCAAGACCTCGCAGTGGCGGTGTCTTGCAACTTCCTCTGTGCACGCATCTGAAGCATTTGGACCAGACGTCATGTTTGTAGACGTGATATTTGACAATCTGTGAAAATTGTCTTCAACCGTAGATGCTTCTGGTTTTTGATACTTTTACATCCATCTGAGTACAACGATTTAATGCCAACTGGGATAATCACGTCCGTCATTTGCGCCTCGAAAAGGTCAAGTGGGCATACCATAGACCAAATTATCCAGGAGCAGCTTGTTCATCTCGAAAGAACCCTCCGACCAAAGTAAACGCTCCAGCAAACTTTTGATGAAGCCAGAAGCCAAACTACCGGTCATCAAATTCAGTAGGAGATTGAAAAACCAGTAAGCATTCAAATAAACAGAACTGCCATTTAAAATTGTAACGGCTTCCTGTGCCGTGGCTTTTTTCCTAGGAAGTCTGCACCGCACGATGGGCATCAAGATAATTGACACCTGTAAAATACCAAGACTCGGCAAAATCGTCATCCAGAACGAAGAGACCAACAGCAACATACAGCGTAGCATGATGAACAATCTAGCTCATTGTATCTCTCATAGCCAATCTTTAAAATCGACTTAATGCTTGAGGAGTAAGATCGCTGCAACGAGTTTCATATTGTTCAGGGTGGCAGATTTGGCTCCAAGCAAAGCTCACTGTGTTTTATTTTCCTAGATCGACATAGAACAAAAGTGACGTCGCGTAAAGAGGTTCCGGGATCTGCCACAGGCTGCATGAAATTTAGCTTCGGCATGGGCTGCCGGAAGCGTTTGTTTTATTCGTGCATCGGATCATGGATACATTCGTGGCTGATGGAGAAGACACTCCGATTGACACGGCCATGCTATGGGTGAATAGATGTCTTGGCTTCTTTCATTTTGTGTGCACATTGGCAAAGAGTACGGCCTTTAAAGCCTGGACGGTGTCCGTTGATGAGATTAATAGCTAGACAAGGATACTACGTATCCTTTTCCGAATAGTATGTGCTGCAAAAATGCGCAAGGAAGATGATACGCTGTCATGTAAAGGCACGACCTACCACACTAAAGACCCGTGCCTAGTAGCCAAAAACCTGAATGCTTAAGGCTTTTGTCTGGCATTCTCCATCGCTAGTTTCTTTTGATGAAACTTGAAGAATGTACTTCCCTTCGCCTATCCTTTTACCATTTTGCCAACTTCCATGAAACACGTTACCACCGGGATAAATGACTGTGCCGGCACCATGTCGTTGACCATTGTGAAAAGTACCCTGAAATATTTTCCCGTTCTTGTAAATAATTCTACCAGGGCCTTCTCTAATGTTTTTCACCCATGAACCATCGTACTGGTCTCCACTTTCACCAGAGGTAAATGTACCTCTACCATGTTGCATTTCATCAACAAATTCGCCGACATACACATCTCCATTTGGCCATCGAAATGTACCAGTACCATGTCTTTTACCTTGATCCCACATTCCGTCGTATGTAGTTTTGTCAATATATTGGTACACTCCTCGTCCGTGGCGAACGTCCTGTTTCCACTGTCCTTCGTAACTTTCCTCCATGTGGGTCCCAGACTTCCAAACAAATTTCCCAAAGCCATCTCGGCAATCTTCCCTCCAGTCTCCTTCATAAAAGTCTCCATTGTTGTAAAGAAATCTACCGCGACCGTGCTTTTTATTCCCTTTCCAATCACCTTCATACCTATGCTGACTTGCATATGTGATCGTACCAAAACCTTCCATAAGACCGCGGGCATAATAACCTTCGTGTCGGCTTCCATTGAACCACGAATACACACCTTTTCCATGTTTTTCCCCGCGCTCAAATTGACCTCGATAGACGTTCCCGTTTGAATACTCCATCTTTCCAATCCCATGCGCATGGTCATTTTCAAAATAGCCAATGTATTTACTTCCATCCCGGTACAAATAAACTCCTTTGCCATGACGACGATTCTCTTTCCAGCTGCCAATGTAGACATTTCCACTTTCATAAAAGCGGTAACTTCCTTTCGTGGACCCTTCTCCACTAGCTTTGTTACGTGCATAGAACCCATCGAATATATCTCCATTTGGGAAGTAGACCTTTGCTTTTCCATGGCGGTCACCGTTTTTAAAATCGCCAATATACTTGATACCATGTCTAGATACATGAACTCCTTTGCCATCCCACCGATCTCGCCACCAATTTCCAACATATACTGATCCATTCGAGTAAAAGCATACACCCTTACCATGGCGAAGATTTTGATTCCAATGTCCCTTGTACACATCACCATTTACTTGTGTAAGAACACCCACTCCATGTGGTAATCCATTATCCACGGAGCCAACATAACGATCTCCATTAGCTTTCTTGTATGTAACCTTGCCGTTTGGCATACCGTTGCAGAAATAGCCTTCATAGACATCACCACTGTTGGCTTGGTATGTGCCAACTCCGTCATACTTGCCTTCTACAAATTTACCAAAGTACCGATCGCCATTCGCAAGAGTTTCAATTCCTTCACCATGTTTTACACCGTTCATCCATTGGCCGATGTACTCTTCACCCGCTGTGCTTTTAAAAATGCCACGACCGTGACGGAGTTGGTCCTTCCATTGCCCGACGTAACGATCGCCGTTAATATAATACATTTCGCCCATTCCGTTAAAGGTGTGGTCGTTAGATTTAAAGTCTCCTATATAGAGACTTCCATACGGAAGAAGCGCCTTGGCGAAGATCCTGCCTTCTTTTGTACTACGTTTATAAGCTGATATCCATTCGGTCACTAGTGTTTCCTTGTCCAACTGATGGTAGCGTTGTACGCGCACCACTGCTCTCTCTGCTCTCACATGACTAGAGGGCAGTGATTGAGTACTTAATCGTCCAAGCCGGAACCCCGATCGTTGACGACTTTCCAGATCTTGGCTTGCTAAATCGATCCAACGTAGCATACTCTGCTTTCTTGCATCTTCTTTGCGTTTCACTTCTGCCAATGCGTCTAGTTTTGCCTTCTCCAAATCACGAAGTTGCATGTCTCCCGGCCCAATTATCTCTCCTGTTTCTGGGTCGTGAGCGCACAGACTTTTGCACATCGGGCACCGTGGAAAGCTTGACAGTGTGACTTTGACATAGCACACAGGGCAATACCACGCATGCTTTAAACCGTAATGATTGTGAAGTTCCCGACTTGTCTTTGCCTTGTAGTCACACTCTGGCCACTTGCAGCTTAAGAACTCTTCGTAGTCTTTCGGAGGTTCCCACTGCGTATCGTGGGTGACAGTATGAAAATAAAAGTATTCGTTCGTATACGAGTCGACTCGCTCCTGCCATTTATTGACACATCTTTCAACGCTTGAACGTTCTAGGAGCAGACGCAAAGCAACTTCACTTGAAAGAACCTGTCGCAAAATTCTTCTTAAAGCTTCTACGTGTTTTCGAGCTAAGAACCCTCGAATTGACGTTTCAATGGAAATAGCAGCGCATCGACGTCGATTAAATGCTTTAAACTTTCGTCGCTGCTTCCATCCTCTATAGAGACTTTGCAATATAAGTGCCAGCGCTTCCTTTTGTTCCCAATGCATTTCCTCTCTTAACGCATTTTCATGACGAAGCTTCTTCCGATCACCACTCAGCGCTGGATGTTGAGATTTACCTAATAGATCCTGGAGTGATTCGCCAAGAGGCTTCTTCCCCATGCTGCTTGCCACTTCCTGATGAATAAGACTCGATTGGAATCAAGTAAAGTCTATTTTTATTTTCGAGTAGAAGTCTCGCGTTTCCAGTGTCATCTGCCAACACTTTAAAATCTGGCGCGGCCCAAGTTTCTACTCTTTCTTTTCGGCCGGCTTTGGCATAATGAGAAGCTTCTTTGCAGCCGATGACAGTGCGAACCAGATCATCCACACGAATACAAGAGCGCTCACGAACATGGTTACAAGTGAGGTCGCCACTACTGCAACCATAGCTCCGTATCGCACGTACCACTTGGCCTTGGAGACAGGTCGTGGTGGTCGACAAGCAGCTGCGTCTTCGACAGAATTGTCCGAGTGGACAGGGACAGATGACACGGTGTACTCTAGTTTCGTCGTATCGTCCCGACCTCGGACTTGGACGGTCGCCGTCGGGACGTCGCTTTCCCAATCAAACTTCATTGTTCCCCAGTTAATGTACCCGTAAAAAGCATCTTGCTCCGGGCGGAATTGCCACGGTAAAATCATGTTCGCCATTGTGAACATGAGGCCTGCGAAGAGCTTAATGTTTGGATTATGGAACTGCATCCAGCTATGTGTCATCCCGGAGCTCGTCACTTCTGTCAGGACATTCTTTCCGTCGGAGCAAATGACTTGGTTGAGCTCTGCAAAGTGGACGTCGCCACTGAGAAGCAAGACGCCCTTGGCATTAGAGCGCAGAATGAGCTCTAACAGACGCTGGCGTTGCTTTGGAAAGCGATTCCACCTCTCCGCCATGTAAATATATTCGCCAGACAGGACTTGAATGCCGGACACAAGTACGTTAAACGCTGCGTTCGATGACATGAGCTCTTTCTCTAGCCACTTCCACTGCTCGTCGCCAAGGAAATCGCCATCGACAGTTCCGTACGGATCGCGATGGTACCTCGCGTCCATTAAAATAAACTTGACTGTCTTGTTCCCTTCACCTACGACGTAAGAAGAATACACGCCCTCTTGCTTACGTCGAGGAGAGTCTTTTGCCTCGCCGATAAAGTCGAGGAAAACTTGTTGGCTCTCGACGCGGAACTCGAATTCGTTGCCTCCATCATTTATACCGTAGTCATGATCGTCCCATACGCCGATCATAGGAGTCGTCTCGACTAGTTTGGCATAATTAGGCTCCGAATAGAGTTTCGCGTATCGCTTTCGAAGCTCGTCAGCGGATGCCGGCACGAAGAGCTTCCGACTCCAATTCTTTGGCTGGTCCAACTCGGCCATATCAGCGTAGATATTGTCGCCCATCCAAATCCAAAGATCCGGATCGTAGTTTAATACGTTGGGCCACATTGGCTGGTGCATGCTCTGGTCGTTGCAAGAAGCAAAGGCGATGTGATCAAGCGGTTTCTGAATGTCGGTAACTTGAGGCCGCGGTTCCATGCCCGTCACGTACTTTGGAGCTGCATTGCCAATTGCAGCAAGGGATGCTGCAAGAACGGCAGCAAAGGAGGTACTCTTCATCGCACAAAAGTCTACAAAATGAGCTGTGCGTTTGTCGAAATCGAGCGAAAGACGAGTGCGATCTGAACCTTCAGAATCGCTTCTTTGTGTGTTTTTCTCATAGTCGTTACAAACTGTAGTTGTGCAGTAGCAAATCATGCGTCTATCCATGCTGCGATCATTTAAATTGGATACGACTGCATGGATGTAGTCTAGCCCCGCTGATCCATGGTCGGTTTAGATCTTGTTAGTCTTACGCAGGCAATATGTGAAACGAATGCGAATGAAGCGCTTCGTTGGTTGTTTATTCATGGTGGTGGAAGTTGAGCGTGGGAGCAACGATGATATCTCACAAGACGATCAGATTTCCATTGTTGATCTAGTCAGAATTGCGACTTGGATGATGGTGTACTTTAAGTGGAATAACGATCTTCTGAAACAAGAGCTCTGTTAGCTTTCCGGTCCCATCCGAGTCAGGAATGGAAACGTCGGCTAATTTGTCTGTGGTGCTTGCATGTAGGGTGTGTTGGAAAAGCAGTTATATCCAAAATAGCTCAGCCTTTTTCGAAATACATGAAGTACAGTGACAATTGTCAAGGTGTCGCTGACCAAGATGGCGATGCAACGCCCATCATCCTGCGTTCTACATGCGAAGACCTCTGAGGATCGTTGAGAAACTGTACCAAGCTTTCATGTTTCCTCTGTTGATGCAATGTAGTATCGTGCTTGGGCTACGAGCAACGACAACTACGCATGGGTGTTCGTCCTCTTGAGATGTCATGACTGGGGCTCCGTCACATCTAAAGCTTGTGTCTTTTAGTGATTTTTCATCGTATGCTTGTATGAAACTGCGGACACGCTGTTGACAGGCAAAAGACGATTGCAAACGCGCACATGGACAGGATGGAAATGGATGAATATCACCGAGGTGTCCATGCATTCTTTTTGATTATCTCTTCACAAAATTTTAAAGCCGTATTCTTCGCTCATATGCACACATTGTGATCATACCAAGTAGAACAGCGACACACGTGCAAGTCTGCGTCTATCCAAATACTGACTTGTTTCCCAAAAGCTGATCCATGGCCCGACGCACAAACACCGCACACTCTACTGGCGTCCTTATTCAATACAGATATACCATACAGTCAGATATATAAGCCAAAGTCTTTGCCTACGATATAACGCCAGCTGTGTATTGAAACATTGGAATCTTAGTGAGCTTTCAATAGGTCCAAGTTTTTCACCGTGGGCAACATGATGCCCGTCGCATTCGTTTTATGTGTGGATCATGCAGTCAGCTTCAGAGTTTCGACGTAAGCGGTAGCGTGACTCACATTAAAGAGTATGTTACACTCTCCATAATGGTCAACCTCTCCTTTCGACACGATTTTTCCTTCCATCCTTGATAGCATAAAGGCACCGGCGACATCAATATCGAAGATGTGCTAGAAGTTTTATTGTAAATAAGGTTTATCACTACATACTATGTTGATGTCCTCTGCGTTGCCAACACTGTCGAGGGCGGTGCTTGCTGGCTTTTCAATCTCTATGATAGTCGATGACCGGTAATTTGGCTTCTTGGTCTATAAATACTTGGCAAAGCACTTAATCTGTCCGATGTATGCAATGAATTCAAAGATCACATTCGATTAATATAAGTCAGTACTTTGAAGTATACAAGCTACTGATACTAAAAGCCTTCGCAATGAACGGCGAATGTCATTTATCACTTTGCATTTATTCCATACGTCTAGTATTTTAAAGCTCAAAATCGAAATATGTATATCTAATCCGTCAATCCTTATGCTTTCTTCGCATAAAGACGACCATCAATATTCCAACGCCGACGACAACGGAGCCTCCAGCGATGATAAGTGCCTTATTTTCTTCAAATGTGTCTGAATTCCACAGATCGCTCCAGTTGTCTAGATCAGCTTCCTTCTTCTTCTTTTTGCTTTTCGTCTTCGTCTTCTTCTTCTTTCCTCTCTTCTTACGCCTCCTTCGGTCTTCTTCATCCGAGCTTTCATCCTCCGAGGTTGAAAGTGTGTCTGAATCCAATTCTTCTGGTACAACTTTAGGGCTGCTTTTACCCTTTCCTTTTGGTGATCTAGAGGACCTGGATGATCTAGATGACCTTGACGATTTTGACGATCGTGGTGACCTCGGCGATCTATTTCCTTCACTTGACTTCACAATGTCCACTATGAGCACAATCCGCTTCCATCCCGCGTTCTTTGCCATTGTTACAGCTTCAATCAGACTCTCGTCGGTTGTCAAGAGAGCCAAGTCTCCTTCATCATCCTCGTACTTGAGTCGAACTTCATCGCTGCCGTCAGCGCTAATCTTTCGTCGAACTTGCCTCGCTAAAGTTTCGAGCGAGTCCACCCGGCTCATGAGGCGGTGGTAGCTACCAGTTGCACGGTCGCTAACTTTGAAGGTAAATTGGTCATCCCTCGCTTGTGCTGCCACTGACATCTTTGCCGTCGACTGCGTGTCCCTGTCAACTAAAGCACTCTTCTCAAGAAGTGTCGAGTTCGTTTGTGATAGTGCACGCGCAAGCCTGCAGTCATGCCGAATTTGGCTTCGTATCAACTACTCTATCGCTCTGAATAATATTGTGTCATCGTGACCGTATGTCCGTGTCTCACTGTTGTCACTGCGACCGTAGCAGCTTGGGCTCTCGTTATCGTATTGTAAAGAGATAACATCCAAGCCATTTTAGGACGTGTTTACGCCATTCCTGAAGCTCCATCCGCTCGCATAATGCTGCTTCTGGAGTGCTCATCTCTTGTTAATGTACGCATCAGATCTGATTACATAGTGTCTATTCGTAGGTTACCAGGTAGAAGCATACATGTCGTGTAGCATTCGTTGCGGCAGCTCAAGGATGACTTATGTATTGGTATACGGATGGGTCCATAGAGACGGTTGATCAACGTCCTCAGCTTTGTTGTTACGAAAGGACTAGTCAAGTATGCATTCACGCGCTGGCATAAGCGTAGCTTTCATTTCTAACAGTATCCAGGCAATTTCCTCTATCTTTCGCACCAGCTCTCTCTTTTGTGTGACTACTGCCATGTAACGACTGATCTCGTCGCTAGCGATGCTGCATTAATGAATCTAGAAGATCAACAAACATGATACGAACGACTTGTTCCCATTTACTGTCTCTTCACTCTCCTCCCAATGCAAGAGGATACTGCAATGCGTTAACTAGGTAAGAGGTTTCTCCAATTCCAGGATTTGGCCCAGTTTCCGAAGAGTAAACAGAGCTTCCTCGTATAGCGTCTTCACTTTATCCGACTTTAAAGCTCGACAAGTAATCGTAGCTCCAGTATGTTCACGATTCAGGTATGTCAATGAAAACTTGAGTCCGTTATACTCAATGTATGTCTTATGCTTTGGAATCACGCTATGAAGACGGAAGTGCTTCAAGCTTTCATCGTCCACGAAGACCTTTGCATCGAAGACATCCTCTTCTGGATCGCTGCTCACATGAATTCGTGACTGCAAGGCGCTCAGCGTGGGAATATGTGCTGATTGCTTTGACACACGCATGCGAATGCTCAGATCTTTTTCAGCAAAGATATCGTACCGAATACGAGACTCTTTCTTCGAAAATCCATTTTGTCTCTTCCATTCAAGACCCTCGCGCTTGTACTTGAAATGCATTCTGTCGCCATTCCTAGTGTTTTCAATTTTGACGCTAATCGCTTCCTCATATTGGCGTGAAGCACCCATGTTTTCAATCAGCTTTTGCTCCAGCAGCGCTGTCTTCCCGCTTAGAGTAAAGGGATTAGCGAAGCTAGACGCAAAATCCTTCTTCGGTCGAAGTGTGGCTAACTGAGCAAGGGTGCGTGGGGTAGATGGATCAAGTAAACCTTTTAATTGGTATCTCATGTCTCCCAGCGCGACTCTCATCTTGAAGCCCTCTCCATCCAATGCGTCGAATCTGTCTTTCATTTCTGCCAAAGTATTTGGTTTCAAAGCAGAGACCCAGGGGTATCTCGTAGTAGATCCTGTCGAGAAAGATGCGTTTGTCGAAACATTTTCACCATCGACAAGTTCCAGCACATAAGGGTATTCATTGTCTGGGTCGGCTAAAGGCGAGGGAGATTTCGTGAATTTCCATAGATTCTCCTCTCCATTTGCTAGAGCCAACGTTTTGACCCACTGAGGCTTCTTACGCTCTTCACGCTGGTTGCTTACGGTCATACGACGAACCATACCGGACAGGTCTCGGTCAAACATGGCATCGCGATCCATGGTTCTTCCTCGACCGCGCCCACGTCCACGTCCACGGCCTCGGTTCCCCCTATCACGTCCGCCCCGGGATCCATATCCGTATGTGGTCATGGCAAATTCACTTGCGCACAATCGGTCCGATTGAAGAATGAGCTTGTCGGGAGAAAAGATAGAACTTTATTTGAGCCAGCTTGACTCTATGATGTTGGGCAATCTACTCTTTGTTTCTTACTTCCAAACGTAGGAAGCGTAGGAGACGTGGTTCATTCCCCATCCACCAAATAATTTCTCTCCTCTATCGTATCCACTTTCTAAAGCAGCTCCTGTAGCAACTACGAAGGGAGTAAAGTGATCTGGCGTAGGATGTGCAAAAGATGCACCAGGAGCTGTCGATTGCCAGTTGGTGAGCTGATGCTTTTTCTGCTCGGGTGTGAGCTCCGTTCCCATGACAATTTCATCCAGCCACGACTGGAAGTCCGCCATCTCTTTTGGGATTTCTGGTAAATGCTCAGCACCTAGCCGAAGGCTGTGGGTCGCTTCGCCGGACCCGATGATCAGCGAGTCCTCATCACGGAACTGTGCCAGAGCTTGGCCCACGTTGAAGTTGGCTTCTGGACCGAGGTTATCATTGATGGAGATAGTGACGATCGGAATGTCGGCTTGAGGCCGCATGAGAGCCATTGGAACGAAGACGCCGTGGTCAAATCCACGATCCACCGTCTTGGATTTAAGACCATGCTGAACTAGAATCGATTGGACGCGTTCGGCGAATTCAGGATCGCCTTTGGCAGGATACTTGATATTGTACGCTTCGGATGGAAAGCCGTGGTAGTCAAAAATCATGTCAGGGCTTTCAGAGTGAGAGATTTCGAACCCATCGCCGGAAGCAGAGTAATGTGCTGACACGAAGAGAATGCGTTTCGGCAGTGGGTCGCTCGGTTTGTACACTTGTTGGAAGATACCACGAACGTTCTGGGCAGCGTCACAGTTCTTATGTTGCCCAATTGAGCACTTGGACAGCAGCCAGCGTGGCCCAGGTCCGTGTGAAACAGCGATGATCGGATGACGGAACGCCATAGTGTCGAGGTCGCGGTAAATATCGTCCAGTAAGGCAGAGAAGGCGAATTGGAAAATGAAGAGCAAATACAAGAGGTTGAATGGAGAAGATATGCTAGGGAATGAACGAATGCAATATATTGATCAATGCACTGTGATCGGATGCTCCACTGTGAGCATTCGACGGAGCACGTCGATGTTTACGGCAAAATGGCAAAAACACTTTTGTTGAAGTGGAAGATGAGTGGGGTAGATATTTATTGCTCAGTATCCGATGCGTCAAAGTCGTCGTCTGCGTAGTCATCTTCCGCCTGTGTAGTTTCAATGCCATTTAATACATCAACTTTAGCTTCTGATTCAGGTGCATTGGTCTTCATTATGTCTTTGTTTTCTAAGATGTCCGTTGCTGGAAGCGGTTCGTCATTCTGCACCGCCGAGAGTATTGCGTCTTCCTTTGGTTCAGTCGGGCCTTCTTCATTTTCAAAGTCTTCTTCTTCATATACCGCACTATCTTCAATATCTAGATACAACTTTTTATCTTGAGACTGGAAAGCTTTCTCTACGTCCTTCTTGAGTGGTGACGTTGCTACCATATCCGTGTCATTAATGTCCGAAGGATCCAATGCGGAATACGAAGCTTGATTAAGTATCTTGGCTGTTTCTCCTTTCTCCTTTTTTTCTTCGCTCACATCAGTTTCTTCGGTGTACTCAAGTGTTTCCTTTGCTTCATCTCCCTTTGCAACGAACGTAGCAACTTCGTCTGCAAGTGTTTCGCTCACTTCCTTGTACTCTTCTGCTTCGCCATTATCACCTTCGGCCATGTCTGCGAAGTTATTTTGTGCACATTTGTCCTCTTTTCTTTCTACGTTTCCACTTTCTTCGGTGTCTACATACTTCTCTTCCTCTTCCTTGCGTTCTTCATCTTTGACCTCACCTTTGTCTGCTCCTACGGAGTTTCCACCTTCTTCCATAGCTTCTTTAGCTTCAATTTTATCATCTTCCTCTGCATCTGCGAACTCGATATCATCTTCATATTTTTCCTCAGCCTGGTCACTAGAGTTGTTGTCTACTTCGTTTTTGCCTTCGTCAAGCGGGTCAAGTCCACCCTCGTGAACATCTTTCACATGCTCAGCAGTGTCTTTATACTTCTCTCTTGCCTCCACCACTAACTTTTCGCCCATTTCGCTGGCAGACGAAGTCTCATTACCAGTATCCTGCCTACGTACTTCTTCCGTTTCATGCCCTTTATTGCCAATTGGTGACGGCACCGTTTCATCAGTCGGATCCGTCATGGCATGCATGTCAACCGATTGCGGGGCTAGTGGATTCACAGAAGCGTCCGATGCCAAGCGATTTCCCTGTCGGGAGCCAATGAAGCGAATATCCACTAACTCTGTCTTCTCGGTTTCGTTTGTACCCTGGCTAACTTTCTGTCTGGCAGTTCCTGACTCTGTCTGCGCCGATCGCGCTGAGAGAGATGCTACCGATTGTTGTGTTGCTAACTCCCTGACCATTTGAGATGTGTGCTCTAGCAATTCATCCGACGACAAGCTATCCAGCTTTTTACCTCTCCAACCACTTTTTTGATCTCGCTTGCTTCCCTTGTCTACAGTCACTTGTCCCGACCCACTCGTTGAAACTACTACATCTACATCCGGTCTTACCAATCCAGATCGAGGTATATCCATACTTGTTGGAACATGCCGAGCAGACCGAGCAACCGACTGTGCTCGCTTCATTTCGTTCTGAAGCATTTGTCGGTGCTTCTCTCTTGCTTTCCAAATCTTCTTGTTCCGTTCTTCATCTTTTGCCCAGTCCTTCGCCTGATACGTACCCTTGGTATTTCTTATCCGCTTTGCTAGCAACTACAGAGACACTAGTATCATCATGATAAAAGAATAAAAGATCACTTTTACCTGATTCTCATGCAAAATCTTCATCTGTTGCTGCTTTGCCGCATAGGTAACCTTGGTCTTTCGTTTCACCTTGACTTTCGATGGTGAATCGTAGACAGAGGCACTGTCGCCCTGCGTTCGATCATTCACAGGTAGGATCAACCTCGGTGAAGTACCGCATGATGGCAATTTCCCTGAGCTCAGCTTTCCTGCAGTCTTTGGTGAAACGAGATGATCTAAAGCTCTGGGAGACGGTTTGGATCGAAGTGAACATGGGTTTAAAGCATCCAAATGATCATACGGTTCAGTCGTTCGTGGTGGTGGAGTAGCCTTACTAGTTTCAGAAGGACGCCGGTGTGGTGGTGTCGGGTGTTGGAAACGAGGCAGTTGAGTCGATTTGGGTGACGCTGTATCGACGCAACTATGAGCTTTCGACAGACGGTCCAAGTGTCCAGCTAGATTCTTCGCAACCTCCCGTGTCCACACAGTCGCACTGCTATATGGCTCTGCTCGTCGCCCTCTGTCCATAATTGTCAGGGCTAACGTCAAGAATGAGTCAAATGCTATTTATAACTCGTATGACCATGAACGAACGATTGATAAGTCATTCCTTTCGGAGGCAAGGATACCAGACTTGTTTACTTAATCATTCCGCCAAATGACATGCACCTCGTCCGTTCGGAATCGTTGCGTGCAAGTGGCATCTGACATAGGTGTCGTCTCTCCGTACTGGTACTGCAAGACCCCTGCTTGCGCGATCATTGCGCCGTTATCGATGCAGTAACGATGGTCCATCGCACACACACGTCCACCTCGTTCCTTGGCCATGATCTCCATCATTTCCTGCAGCCGTTTGTTGCATCCGACGCCACCGACAATCAAAACCTCCGACTGACCACAATGTGCCATCGCTCGTTCCGTAATTTCCACCTAGATCATATTGTTCGTTGGCGACGGAGATGAAAAGATATGAATAAGTACGTACAAGCATGGCAAAAATCGTTTCCTGGAGGGAGTAGCACAAATCTGCCTTCGTACACTCTCCCTTATCCACTTTTTCCCTACACGCGTGTAATTAGATTATATACTTGCGTAGATAAGTAAATATCATACTTTGCTTCTTTTTCGATAAACGTCGATAGACCGGAGAAAGAGACATCCATGCCTTTGACAATGTATGGAAGCTCGACAAACTGCTTTCCTCTACGTCGTTATATGTGAATTAGCTGGGTGAAAGAAACATATACAAGCATGTAAAGTACTCTTTCGCGAGTTGTTCAATGCTATGGCCTGGACTCGGATCATTCGACAGATTCAAAACACGAGCAAAGCGATCCAAGCAGTTTCCGACGGCAATATCGATCGTCTCGCCAAAGATGCGATATCTATAGAATCGTCAGGACGAAAGTCCTACATTCTGCTCTGCAATGACATACCGTTGCATGGAGTACGAAATCACCTGCGTGTTCCCACCACTTACATACAAGACTGCAGGATCCGCAGCCTTGGTGACTGTCCTCCCCATTTCAATATCTATTCCATGTATTCATTGTAAAACAATTGATATCTGCACATAAGCATAAGGAGCACGTACGACCAACGCAATGGTTCACTCCAATGAGTGGCTTGCCCCATAGCAAAGACAGCATGCGAGCACAGACGGCGGAAGAGCGCAAGGGGCCGCCCATACCAGGTCCTTTGGTGTAGCAGATGACGTCAATATTTTTGGGAGATACTTGTGCTTCATCTAGCGCTGCTCTCGTGACGGCAACAACATGGTTTTGGTGATGCCACGCCGTTTCTCGTGGTAAAAAGCCATAGCCTGGTGGTGTGATGTACGTTTTTCGAGGGTTGGATAGAATCTCCGTCTCTCCATCCGTTCCGTAGCGAATGATACCAACACCTAGCTTATTTGCACTGCCTTCAATGCCAAGAGCAAGTACAGGACCTTGCTTACGGAGCTCTTCTAACGAAATCTCTTCTTGCGGTGCCATCTTGCGATTCTTGTCCAAGAATCGTTGTCAAGCACTTTGGATTGGTGGAAATGTTAAAAAACGAACGGGATTGGTGAAAAAGAAGGAATATATGCTAAGTCTCTTATCGGTCCGAGTCGATTTCAGTGGGAGCATGGAGTAGACAACGTCTGGGGAGGGGTGGTGCTGACTTGTGCAACTGGATTGAGGCTCTGGAAGGTGTGCTTACACATGGAAGAGTTATTCTTTTGTATGGTTGTTTGTATGAAATTCGGATTGTACTCGCTGAAGATCTTATAAGTTGCCTTCACGCAGTTCGTGATCGCGCCAGAGTAAATTGTCTCCACATTTGGCATAGTAAATCGTGTCGAGCAGTTGCACAGAGGACTAAAAAGGGCATGTGAAGCGTCACCTTGTGATTATGCAGGACAAAAGGACCTTTTGATCTAATCGACAGTGGCACCTTCACAAGGCCAAAAAGCCGAAATCCATCACTCGCTATATCGCCCGAGCTTCTCGTTAAACAAACATGTGATGTCGACATTTGCATAAAAGTGTACAATTTAAACTTTGACAAATGTCTCCCTCACACCCTGTATGTCATCTTCGGGCGAATGCACTTCAATTGTGGATGTCGGCAATGTCGCGTTGATACAATACTTTCGAACAGAATGATACAAACTCAACTTGCCCCATGAGCATGGCGATGGACAAATTTTCATTAGTAGATATGATTTTCACTCCTCCATCGTTAGAAAGAGAGCCATATTAATCCGTGCATTAAGGAAAGTCTTGATTGATCTGATCCCGCTCTTTTACCAGGACCCTGATGCAATCCTGTCCAAGCGCGAAGTGTATCTATCGCTCTAAATGTGATGCAAAGATTGGGTGCTGGATCGATAGTTAAGGCAACGAGAAGATTTTTGACAGACCGGCTGCATCACTGACCATCTACCTTTCGTCTGAAGTCACGGCAAAGCCATGAGAGCACTCAAACCACCACGGATTCACGCTATAGGACGTGCTTGACCTAATTGACGTGGTTCTGTCAGTCTTTCAAAAGCGATTGACCTGGATGAACTTTTGTGAGTTACAAATTGATTAGAACTTGATCATATAATGCGATCATGACGGCTGAGCACGAACAAGTACGAGTTCCTGATCCGTACATTGCGTTCCTGCGTATCGACAGCTTCAATTGCTTTATTCGTGATGATGCTATCGTATGCGAAGCTTGCCGGTTTTACATCGTCCAAGTACCGAAAAACGGATCTTCAATGTCTACCTGTCCATCTCCCGGACGCTCTACTAAGTGTGTTTAGATGACTGTCTTGTACTTGAATCTACGCAGGGAAATGCACTGTTTCGACTCAGTGTTTCCCGATGGATATGTGTATCCTAGTTGACATCCGCGTGGGATGAAGTCTTGGTTCGATATTCAGGCTCTAGCTTTCAAGTCTACGTGCTCGTCTACTTTCCATCGATTCTCCACCTCGTATCAACCCAAAGTACGATTTATAATTTATTTGTAGCCTAGGGAAATCCTGGCTGTCTAGTTTAAAATCCTGTTCCTTGACCCATGAAGCACTGGCCATGCGTGGCTATCAAGTATCCTGGACTCGCCTTCCCGTATTCAACCTGGTGCAACTCTCTTTTCCGGAGATTCCTCTTCAAAAATCCATTGTGGCAAGAGAAGAGGATGTGGAGGAAACGTTGCATCTTCGCATCTCAAAAGACGCGATCGGCGCGTGTTAGTTTCATGTCGACGGGCCACCTTTTTTTAGTAACGAAGGGAAAGGATACGGTCAGAAATTTACTTCAATACAGCAGTGATGGATGGCAGTGCACCCAAGATGTAGACGTATGCAAGCACCTTCAAGCGCGTCGCTTCGACATTGACATGTTCTTGGCGCTCGACCGTGACTAGAATGGCGCTTGGCAGGGATCCACGTCAATAGGTTGTACCAAGGCAAGTGAATGGATACTCGGCTAGATATTCCAACTTTGTATGCCGCAAAAAAGAATGTGATATCCCAGTCCGAGGCTTGAACTTGGCAGGTCGAACCATTGCGAATGCCCCTCTGTTTGAAGTACGTACTGGCCACTACGTATCCGATCCAGATCTTCAATGGCTAGGAGCCAACGACGAAGCGGTACCAGCGGTCGACCGTCCGTGTCCTATCGTGACGAGTTTCTCCAGCCGCGCGTCGAGGACTGTCGTCCCCAGTGACAACGGACCATCTCGTACGCTCATAGGGTGCATCTACTTGGCGTTTTACCTGGCGACGTGCGCACTTGAATCGCGGTTGCTGTGACAAGCCAAGTTGCACAGAAACCTCTTCCGTGTCCCTCCGAACAATCCATAAAAAGCAAATGGGTTAAGCGGCCATCGTTTCAGTCCGATCAGCGCCGATCGAGCGCAACCTTCGAGAGCACGAGAAACACGCATTGCGAACCCTAGCAATTCGCTCGATTAGAACGGCTTTTTGCCACGGTATACGTGTAAGCAACGTCTACGACAATACACCCTAAAACGCTAAAAACGGAAATTTTGTCTATTCGACTGCTGTTCAAAGACGCTACATCCAGACTTTCGAAGGTGTACTTGTAGTCCGAGAACACTTCACCGCCGACTTTGGCACACACGTCAGACTCTACACCGGCGGATGTTCTAGGCATTCACAAAGTCACGAACACCGTACTTGTTGCAGACAGCGCCTTCGACAGCGCCTTTTATCACTTTACCGGCCTACCCACAAGACCTTTTTCACCCGACACCACATCACGAGCTTCATGACGGCCGACGCGACCGTTGTCATGCCTCGCAACGTCTTTGCTAGACTTCCGTCGTATAACCCCTTTGTTGGCACCTTCCACCACGCCCCAAGGTACGGACTCTGCACTCTCAACACGGATGCTTTTGGACTAACAACTTGTATCTAGTGCCGGCAATCGCGGCGCCGTCTACTTTTCTGGCGAGATCATGGGCGTCTCAGAGCTGGAAGAACGCAAAAAGGTACGGCACCACCCGCTCACAGGGACGTTCCACTGCTTCCCGGGGTACTACGACCCATTGCACCAGCTTAGCCAGTTCCGAGCTCCGGAAGAGCGCTGGTCGGACACGGCGTCCGTCCGCTCCATGCGCTCCTTTGTCGCCGTCGACCTCGCGGACACGGACGACCCGGAAAGCTCCACCCACGGTGTCTTCCGTGCCAAACCCAAGATGCTCTCGCGCATGTACAGCGACTCGAGCTGCCTTCGTGACGGCGATATTTGGGCCCGACCCCGTCGTTTCAGCGATTCCGACAGAGACACCGCGTTCTCTGCCGCTGCGTACCACGCTGCCAGCACATCTTCCACCCCCCGCAACCTTGCCAACTTCCCTCTTCCGTACGTTTCTGGCCATGTCGACGAAGTGGATGAGGAGGTGATATCCACTTCCTCTGCCTCGTCGTCTCCGGCGTCTCCATCAAGGAAACGCGTGTCGTCGGAAGACTCCTTCAGCTTTCGTCGACCTCAAAAATCCTACGACAGCCTCTTGGAGTGCGAGTCCGATGCATTAGACGTGCTCTTGCGATCGGAACGAGGTCCATTGACCCGCATGTCGTCTGCTGAATTAAACAGCGGCTTCATTTCTACTGGTAAAGGCATCTTCCGAAAGATGGGCTACCGCACTTCTCAGAAACCACAGCCGAAACCCAAGTATCCGCCTCGGGAAGATCCGGAAGACTCTCGCTTAAGTGACGAATACAACCAAATGGCGCCTAGGTTACCACTGAATCCGTTCGTGGCGAGGCGGTTGACGGACGGTGACCGGATCGAGATTCTCGCCATCCAACGTGGCGCACGTCGAGATTCGGTGCCGACGGTCCTGCATCCTGGAAGTGACTCGGAAGAGGACGCATCGAACCACCCAAAGCCGTACTTTATCCATGAAAAAGCCGTCACGGAGCACTATGACTTGTGTGGGGAAGACCAGCTAGGTGACGGCTCGTACGCAGTCGTCAAGCCAGCAATCCGACGGTCGGATAATCGGGAGGTGGCGATCAAGCAGATCCACAAACGATATTTACGTACGGAAGAATCAAAGAGTGCGGTGGATCGAGAGATTGAAATCCACTTGCGTCTGCGCCATAAACATATTGTCCGACTGTACGAAGTGTACGAGACGGCAGACTTTTTGTATCTGGTCATGGCGAAAGCGACCAAGGGGAACCTCAAGGCCTTGATGGAACGCAAGCGCCGACTGCCAGAAGCATTAGCAGCTAAGCTGGCGCAGCAGATCGTTCGTGCTGTCTTTTTCCTGCATGACTCTGGTGTCCTCCACTGCGACTTGAAGCCTGAGAACATCTTGTTGAGTGACGCCAAGGCAGTAAAAGAGGAGGATGGCCACTCGCCAAAGACAAAGAGCATGGATCCGCATGCAGACGTAAAAGTATCGGACTACTCGATCGAAATCTGCGACTTTGGGCTGTCGGTAAAAGTGCCCGACGTGCGTTTCTATAAACTAACGGGGGATGTCCATAAAGTTCCGTTCAGTGGAGTCACGGGAACACCGGGGTACATTGCCCCAGAGCTGCTACAGCAGCATGCGTATGGGAAACCAGTAGACATGTGGAGCGTCGGGACGATCATCTACGAGATGCTGACTGGTTTCCAACCGTTCTACCCACCTCATGCGTGTATTGAAGAGGATGCGGATTGGAACCCGGTGATTTGGAAACGGATTAGTCAACCTGCCCAGGACCTAGTGCGAAAGTTGTTGGAGAAGGACCCGAGCAAGCGGTTGACGGCAGCCCAAGCGCTGTCGCATGACTGGTTCGAGTCACCGACCTTTGCATTGTGATAAGTTAACGACGAACGGAAATTTAGAAAAAAAGAAGAGAATGTATTTGAAAGTACGCCTCTTGTGTCTACTAGATCGTCAATCCGGTGTAACTGTCCTATGTAATGTGTGGACGAGGATGGGAATGATTTTTCCATGGAAGGATATATGAAAACCTGTGATACATGATAATGTACCTGCACCTAGATTTGTGCACCCAGGAGGTCTGGACGGTACGAGAATCGCATAAAGTAAAACGGATGACAGGACGACTGCGTTATTTCCTCGTAGCAATTGCCATCCACTGTGTGACAGCCCATGAGGTGGGGGCCATCCACCTGCGAGTCTCACATGGCAACCACATGAAGAGCACGCCTGAAGTGCATCACGTCAAGAGCAAGCAGGACATGGCCGAATTGGACACGACAGGCACTGACGATGTGAAGGAATACGACAATGGACTGGTACTGATTAAAGACGCAGAGAAAGACGGTGGCGAGAAAGTTGCAAAGGAAGAAACGACCTTGACGGCACAATTAGACCAGGAACAGGCCGCCGCAATGTCTGCTTCCGGCCCCATCCTCTTCATCTGTGCCATCATGGGTGTGCTTGGACTAGTCATTGGCGTCACAGTCGTCGCCATCATCAAGGCGAATGACAATATTAGCAAGGAAGAAGTAGGCAACACTCGATCGGTGCTTTCCGATGACATTGGCGAAAATAAAAGCCCGCAAACGGAAGATGACGTTGCGATGGTAAGCCCCACGATGCTAGAGCCTGCACGGGATGAAGACGCGATTGAAGAAAGCAACTACCTAAGCGACTCGGAATCCGACAATAATGCCAGTGACGACGACGACGAAGGCACCTTCGTGAATGATCTAGCATAGCTTCAAAATACAAGAGCATTTGCATGTCCGTAGCTTTCCCATCGGTACGATGTTGGTACGAGTCATTCAGCAGGAGCATGTGGTGGTACAACTTATCTGTCAATCGCACCGAGACAGCACTCCACGTAACTTTCCCTCGACTGAGCTCGAGCGTGTCTATAATTAACGTCTGAAACGTCCCTATCTTTCACTTCCTTCGACTCGAGAACGCATATTGAATTTGATCCAACATGGCTGGTGAATGGGTCATCGGCGTCGCGCTATCTCTCGCTGCGACCTTATTTGGGACGTTAGGCAAAGTCTTTCTTAAACTCGCGCACTCGACGAAGCGTATCATCATCGCACAAGCCGCTGCTACGCTCTGCGTCTTTGCCTTGAACCCTATCTTTGACGCACTCAGCTATGCCTACGCAGCTCAGTCGATCCTCGCTCCCATGGCCGGATTCAGCGTCGTGTGGAACATTGTGCTCTCTCCTTATATTCTGAGGGAACGAGTATCGTCATACGACCTGCAGGGCAGTGCCGTCATCCTCATCGGCTGCATTGGAGTCGGCATTTCAGGTAGTCATGAGACACCCGAACACAACAGTAGCGACATCTTCAGCCTCTTTGCCAGTGCCACGTTTGTCCGATACGCATTCGCTGCAGTTTTAGTTGCGGCAGTGGTACGACTCACACGCTTCCGTGTATTCAACCTAACACTAAACTTTATTTGTAGCTGATCTATGTCATCATGACTGCTCGTGTCCGGAACCCGTGGCGAAGATTCGCTTTCGGCGCTCTCTCCGGACTCGTGGGAGGGAACCTCTACTTCCTCAAGGTACGTACAAGATATGCTAAAATGAAAACTGCCATGTCTAATACAACACGATTTAGGCTTCTGTCGAGTTGATTGGTGAGGGCGGAGACGTGTGGAACCACGCAGCGACGTACGTGATCTTCGTGATGACACTGACGACAGCAGGTGGAGGTATCTACATCCTGGACCTCGGATTGCGCGAGTACGATGCACTCTACCTCGTCGCGACATACCAAGCGCTGCTGATCATCATTGGGTCGCTCAGTGGCGTGATCTTTTTCCACGAAAACGCAGGCATGAACTCGTGGTGGCAGTTTATCATGTACCCTCTATCCATCGTCACGACTGTCGTCGGGATCGCCGTCTTGTCGTACAAGCACACGCATGATACAGAGACGCATACGAACGGCACGACGACCGAAGACGAAGTGTCGCCGCTCATTCGCCGAAAGTCGTCTTCGCAAGACGCAATAAGAACTGTTTAGAAATAGATGGAGAGAACTGTAGAAATTCTTTCTTTTATTGGCAGCAAGAAGCTTTTTCGTCCGGATCCGACGGGTAGTACATGCCTGCAGCCTTTAGTTTTCGGTTAATGACACACATGGCTCCGACCGCCAGAGCGATGACGGTTGCAACGAAGATGACGATCGTCTGGAGAGCGTCCTGATACGCTTCCTCATCCTCCTTGTACGTCCGATAAGGCTCTGCTTTGCGTTTCTTGGATTTCTTTTTTTTCTTCTCGGCCTTGGGTTTGGCGTCGCCTTCCGTTTTACGCTTGATGAAGCGATCCACCCTTCGCGACAGTTCGCTACTGCATCGCTTGGACACTTCCTCTGGCGTGTTGATGTGATCCGTAAACTCTTTTTGGCATTTCTTCGTGAGCTTGGACAAGATCGTTGCGAAATCGTCTTCTGACAATTGGTCCAACGGATTTGGTTTCGTCTCCCCCTCTTCAATCTGAGCAGTCGAAGTTGCAAGCATCATGCATGCCAGCACTAGAAGTGCTGCGAGTGGTAGTCGCATGACTGGTGTCAAGATCCTTTCGTTAGGTTTGTGTACTGACTTGTTGTCAACGTACCGCATTTGTACCTTTTTTCAGTAGGACACTTTCTCTTGGAAAGGATATAAGTCTGTCCGGGATGGATTTTTCCAATCAAAGTGGGTGTACTTGCTATCGGTTTTTTATCAGGAAAGCTGGCGACCGACGCGCGGATGACGACGATATTCGACGGGTACGACGAGGAGTACCGCGCACTCACTAGCGACATATCCAAGAAGCTCAGTGAGATTGCATCCTATGAAGATCAGCCAGGTATGGTTGCTCTATTCTTGCTAGAAGATGTCTTCTTGCAATAGTCCATCTCTTATGACAGCAATGACGTCTCTGGTATACCATTTACTAAGCACATGATTCTTATAGACAAGAAGAAGAGTAGTATAACGCATGTCGGCGACCTCCTCACCCAAGCGAACCAACTCGTACATTCAGTCTTCTCTTCCTTCGTTCCTCACTCTCATCTCTTTTCTCCAGATTCAACAAATGGAGTTGGAAGTTCGTTCGCTCGATGCTCCGACGAAACGCGAGCTGTCGAAGAAAGTAGACCAGTACAAGAAGAGCTTAGCTTCTCTCCAGTCCGACCATAAAAAGTTGCGTGAACAAGAGGAGCGCAATGGTCTATTTGGTGACGTTGAGAAAGCCAAGGAATCGAATGAACAAAAGGACCGGATGAAAGCGTCCACTGAGAAGTATGTTCCACTAGGTACTTTGCATGTGCCATCTACTCATGCTCTCCTAGGATGAAAGGTACGTCGAGTACGCTCGACAACGCTCGTCGTACTGCCGCCGAGACAGAAGATGTCGGTACGTTCCATGTTTATCTTGCACATAGCCAAAGTACTTATACAAGTGCCAACAGCTCTCTCCATTACGGACGAATTGGGTCGCAATCGAGAGAAGATTCAAGCTACACAGTCCAAGGTCAAGAGCATCAAGGACATGGCTACGCGGGGTGGCAAGATCGTCGGCCGCATGTCTGCTCGGAACCGGCGGCAGCGCCTCGCACTAACCCTCGCCGGCCTGTTCGTCGCCGTCGCCATCTTCGTCATCATCTACTTTAGCATCTTCCATCGACGTGACTAGAAGCAAGAAAGAGTACAAAGAGCCATTTGTGCATGCAAAAAAGAATCTCGACACTAGCTCGTCCACTTATCTCCCCAAATATTCGCCAACTCGGTCAAGGAGCCACGCACAAGCTTTTCCAGTCGCTGCTTGTCCCGCACGCTTTCCACCACCGCTTGTTCCACCCACCTCCGCATCTCCTCTCGCTTCATCTCATGCCGCTGCCTCCGCTTTTCGTTCAAAACGCCACTGCGTTGGAGCTGGACCTCCTTCTCCTTCCTCTCTCGCTCCAGCTCCTTGTCGTTCAGCATCTTGGATACTTCTTCCTTTACCTTTTCCTCCTCCTGCTTCATCCTGGTTTCCTCCTGCTCCCCTTCATCTCGCTGGGAAGAGTACTGGTCCTCTAGCTTGTTCCTTTCCTCTTCCTGCGCCTTCTTCGTCTCTTCTGCTGTCGACAGATTCTCTCTCGCAGTCGACAGCTCTTGTTGCGAATTGAACAATTCGTCTGCTGCCACGTTCCGACGATCATCTCGACCGGTTTTAAAGGTTGAAACGGCAGGACGGATGTGATGTTTCAAGTGCGATCGCAACTGCTCTGCTCCTTGGACACCACCAGACCGGATGTTGGTGTGCGTACTTAGATCTGCACCTTGGGCGTTCTTGGCGGTGGATGGTATGAGTTTCAATTCCGTTGCTTTCGAGTGATATTCTGTTGCTTTCTGCTCTAACGAATCGATGATCTGATTACGCTCGGTATCCTTTTGCCACTGTTCGTCGATTAACTCCTTTGCACGAGCCTGTAATCGAGTCGTTTGTTCCGTCATGTGCTGCTTTTCCTGTGTCATTCGAACCACTTCTTCCGACGATAGCTCTTGCTGAGCTATCTGTTCCTTGAGCTGTGTGATCCGCTCCTGCCTTTGACTGTACTGCTCGTCGAACTTGGCTGCATCCTTCTCTCGCGTCTCGATCTTTCGCTGAATCACGACTTTATGCTCTTCAAACTGTTTCACCATCGATCGGAACTTGGCTAAATCGCTCTCACAATCCTCCTTCTTGCTCTCCAACGCCGGAATCGCATTCTCTTGTTCGTACAAGTCATTAATTTCATCGTCCAAATGACGTTCCATGTCTGCCCACTCGTCGACAAACCCTTCCTTCTCTGCTTTTTCATCCACCAAACGCTTCTGCTCTTGTGCATCCAACTTGCTACATTCTTCATCATCGCCAGACAAGAACTTTAGATACCTCTCTCCAATGTACATGACAAACGCAGCCCTCCCATCTCCTTCCGTCTCCTGCTCATTCTCCTTATCTTCATCGTCCATCCCTTCGTCGTCGTCGTCGTCTACGATCGTCGCTTCCTCCGTCTTCTCCTCCATCACAACTTCATCCATGAGCCATACCAGCATACCTAGTAGACTCGGCCATGAATGCGGACTTCCGACCGCCACTAGAGCAGTCTTGGAAATGGAATATGGAAAATCGACTTTCCGTAGAGCGTTTGGGACGATCGTTTCCAGTCGTTCCTTTCGTTTCAACACGAACGACGGATCTAGTTTCTGCATTAAAAACTCGAATAGATTCTCAAAGTCTTTCCGCTGTGGTGCTCGCTTCAGTTCTCGTGCAGGTGGCAGCGATTCCTCAAATCCATGCGTGCTCACGAACTCCACCAATCGATCCACACATTCGCTTATGTACGTCCGATCCGTCAGAGGTCGATGGTCCGTGTTGATACCAACGGAGCTACCTCGACTATTCCGACTTCCACGGATGGACAATCGTTGGCTTGCCGTGGAAAGTCTCCCGCGCTGACCAATTGAACTTTGCCTCCGATTTTGCGCGGAAGGCGCGTTCGGGGCAGTAGAAAGTCGACGAGTGGATCCACCGAACGCATGCTGGTTACCAGTGGACGTCGAGATGCGCTTGGAAGGTTGAGAAGATAAAGACTGGCGTGAATTCAGCACGCGCGTAGGTCCGAGCGACCGGCGGGAGTTGCCATCAGAGCCTCGAGAAGAGGATGACATGGGTGCCTCTGGCCCCAGTGTCGTTCTACGCATGCTATGCTATCGAATGGTATGCAGATGAAGAGACTTGAGGATGGACAAAGAGGTCGACGACGATATCCTCTTATCTCTCTTTTGTTTTTCCTTTTCTTTGGTTAAAAATTCAAAAACCGCGCGTAAAAGCATCTTGGACGTTGTATAGGATGAATACTTTTATGGATGGTCAGAACTGAATGCTAGTGGGAAGAAAGCAATCTTGAAAAGCTGGACGAGAGTACGGATGGAATGTTAGTTCGCCAGTCATGGTGTGATCTGAGGGATTCTAGGATGGAAAGAAGGTGTATCCGCGGTTCTCGAGTAGACGATAGGGAGCCACAAGAAGAGCTGTTCAAACTTCGAAATTCTTGGCTGAGTCGTACGACCTCGTCAAGCACATTCACAGCGGTAGTCAGCATTTGGTAATCGACTTTCGACCGATAACAACTAGAATGGGATTGCTTGCTCCAGTCTGTGCTTCGCTAGCATTTCAGATCCTGTCGCCTATATTTGTGTTCTTATGCTTTGTGAATAAACGCATTATTCAATACCCAGCGGACACGAAAGGTACGTCCAAGTCGCATCATAATTCATAGAGACCTCTTACACTCTGTAGCTTTCACTCATCATCATCGACTCCGTCGCCTAAAGGACGATCCTGCAACTGTTAAAGGAAATGATTTGTCATCGGACCTATTAACGATGTCGAAACCGGTGCAAGCACAATTCTTTCCTGGGGAAAGGAACAATCCGGACAAAGTTTTAATCAACTTTAGCAACATTAATACCACGTCGGGTATAGATAAACTCCCTGTACCGGAGGTTCTAGCTGTTGCGTATTTTAACACTTCCTCTTCATCTTCCCAATTGGAAGATATCATTCCAGAGATCAATAACAGCGATTCCAACTCCCAAGAAGGAAGATTAATAGTACCACCATCCGATGTGGCCGTACTCTCCAACTCCACTGCGAGCTATTTACAAGATATACTTCCAGACTCTCATTTAAATTCGTCACAAAGCGGAGGATGGACATTCCCAGCGACCTTTACGGCCGTCAATGCGAACAGCTCCAACGCTTCTGCCTCCATTGCTAGAGATCGAGAGGCAGATGCGGGTGACTGGTATGGCAGTGATGAAGATGAAAGTGCGTCTGTAGATGACCAAAGCAATAGTCTTTTAAATGGAAGCAAGTCAGATAGTGTGGACAGTGTTTTCAATGAAAACGAAACGGATGATGTGACCACCAAGATTCTTGGGTATGCTTTGGCTACTGCGGGAGCACTCTTCTTTGCTGCTTTCATCGCAGCCTACTACATTCGTCGTCGTAAGAAGAAAGCGAAGCGTAGAAACTCTGAAAACACGGATGGATCGGCCTTGTTGGCGATGATTCAAAGCCAAGCAGTCATGCAAGGAAGGAAACAGCACGCCGCGACGGACAGAGAGAGTGACAAGTACGGTGGAGTCTCAATCGTATGGACGGATTCCATTCCAAGATTCGACTTTAAAGCCGAGAACATGTCACAGTCACGTGGAAGTCAATCGTCATGGAACTCGGTTCAGACTGTGTGATCAATGGACATGTTGAGTCGAAAACAAAAAGATACTCTTATAAGATGATAATTCAAACTCTCTTGACTCCATGTTCACTCCGACTCCAAATTTTGTCTAAACTCGATCTGCACGTGGCTTAGTCATCTAGTCGAAGTCGTTGCTCCATCACCTTCAGCCACGCTCGTTATCTTTTAACTTAAGTTCGGAAATACTGCTCCTCCATAGGTTTTCAATCAGAGTTTTCAATTCCTCTTCATCATTTTCGTCGTCTTCTCCAAGAGAGACTTTATCCGAGGTCTACTTCCTGGAATCGAAGACCTGCGCATCGTCATTAAACGATGTCAACTGAACACAAGCACTCAATGAATCTACAGTCGAGGGCTCATGTGGTTCGAGTCAAATTTATAGACTTCACCAGTGCTGTACTCTTTTCCTAACAAATCCCTCTATCCTTCCATCAGCTGAAAGATTTTGGACGCTTCGACAACGGTAGATCCACTGCCCTCTTTTTAATACCGTCCGGCCTGGATTTCTTGTCGAGCAACTCTATAGGAATTCAGTCGACTAGCAATTGCATCGCAAACAGAGCAGAGACAGATCTTCTTTGCCATCAGCTCTAATTTGTGAACAACCTCGATTAACTCCATGGGAAGGACAAATCTTCCACAGATGGATGAATCACACAAACTACAGGGGTAAGCTTTGCGTAAGGTACCGAATTGCTTTTTGCAAGATCGGCATTTCGACTTGTCTTCAACCCCGCTCATACTGATCAAGCTCGTGACTAATCCTTGTTTAAATCTTTCCTCTGAAGAAGCCACGAAAGCTTCTTCATTTTTGCACAATGGGTGGATGTCCAATTATATATAAGCCCGCTGGCCACGTTGACGACGGCGAAGGAGTCGAGAAGGTTGTTTCCAAATACCTCATAATATGCTTTGGTGAACAATTCGACCGATTCATTCGAAGTGGGCTTGAATAGGACACAAGACGAAGCACTGGATCGTATGATGCCTCGTTCTTCAAGTGGTGGAGTCGACGGTATGTCCACTGCATGCGCGAGATTATACCCAATGCGCTCATTTTTACTGACCTGAAGAATTCAAGTCGCTCGAATGCAGACAACATCTCGGTCTTTGACAATCCCTCGAAGTGCTAGACTTAGGCTACCAGAATGCCATTGGAGAACAGTGGAACGATACGGATGCTCCAGAGTTGGCTTCTCAATTGTCGAAGGAATCTGACAATTCGTCACTGGTGATCCCGAGTAACCCATGCCTTGCAAAATTGCTGCCTCATCACCGTATGCGAGACCGTATAACAGGTCATCAATATTATGCGAGATCGTTCTATTACCGACGATGACACGAGGCATTTGCCAGCCAGCATTATCGTTGTACAAATCTTTCAATACGCGCCGAGATGGGTTCCGCTCACGGTACATGGTCACATTGTTGGATGACTTGATCGGCTTCCAGCGTTTGTTCTCCATTTCCCGAGGCACAGACTAATCAAACTTTTAATAATGTCTGAGCGCTTCGTGGACGAAAATCATCGCAATGCGCTTGCAATCAGCCTTTTTTGCCTCCGGGAGGGTGGAGTCTTCATATGCGTCTGCTGTCCAAGGTGTCGCCATGGATTAGAAAGTAGTACCAGCGAGCTAAACTGAGAATGATATGAAGACGCAAAGACGATGTTTTAGGTGGAGATGATACGGCGGGAATTGCTCCTTGTGTGCTTTTCATACCACCCTCAATCGCGTGACATTTGTCCCGTACTAGACCTCATAGCATGCCTCAGACATAAAGCGGGTGATGCAATTGAACGCTTGGAAGGTTGTGACGACTCTAATGCATTCTCATTCTGTGTCTGCTTTACCAGCATCCAAGGAAGCTGTGCCAATTCCAGTCCTAGCAACCGGGGCGCAAGTTTCTAAAGACCAAAAACCTGGATGACAAGCAAACGAATCCGCACCATGCTGATCCCTTTATTGCCCTCCACTCGTTCAACTGCGAATGTCTTTGTAGCTTCTGAGGGGCTAAGATCGAGTCCCACTCTCCACCTGATAGCGCAGCTCGCACATCTATCAGACTGTCTGGGGCTCGTCCTCCAGCCGAAAGCCTGCCTTCTTCATTGCAACCATCGTTATATTGGGGAATAACGGAGCGGATTCGTATGTAAGGCATTAGAGCAGTGCACATATACAGAACGGTAACCATAACTAGGTCAGATATTTGCTTTCCAGAAGGTTGATTACCTCATATCAGGGGCAAAATGGGGAGCTACGTGGAGGCAACGAAAACTTATAAGCAATTCGACCAAGACTAGACTTATAGCAGTCTCTACTGAATGGGAAAGCGATGCATTGCAAGCAATCTTACAAGAACATCACTGCCACACCCGACTTCGCAGTTATAATTTCACTTCCGCTTTCTTTCTCGTATGAATCCCAGCTTAGACACACACCCTATCAGTGGATGCATAATTTCCACTAGACAATCTTGCTGCTTTGAAAGCTAAATGAATGTCCACTTCATGTCGGCAGTTTCATCCCGTAACGAAAGGTTGCTCAGGTACTCGCATGTTGTCGATTTCTCCTCATATACTCGTTACGAGCAATAAATCTTGTACTCCTCTCCAACTGAGAGCATTCACAAATCTTCAATCATCCTCTACGGCGTTCATATAAAAAACAGAGCTAAAGCTCACGGACACTTGCACTAGAAATGGTGGAAACGTAGTCGCCCAAGTGTCCATATCACAGCTCCCTATATTGCATCTGGTAACTCACTAAATTGCGTACACTAATCTGGGTACTCTCGAATCGCTGTTAAGCCAAGTCTCATTTAAATGCGCAATGCGCATTTAACAGACAACAAAGTTGGTATCGATCATGGAGCCTGGTGAGAGCAATGCTGGAGACCTCCCCTTTGTGCAATTGCCGGAGCTATACGGTCATTCAAGAATGGCATTCGCACTCGAGTTCAACCGTGACGGATCTCTTCTAGCTTCGGGCTCGAGCGATAAAAGTGTGCGCATCTGGTCGCCGAATCACGTACGGTAGCTGGCATCCACCACCATTATTCGATTATATTTGACCTAGAAGATGCCTTTATAGCCAAATAAAGACGCGACGGAACTACGTGGTCACTCTGAGTCCGTCAATTCGCTTGCATGGGACCCAACGAGTAATTATCGCGTTGCAAGCACAAGTGCTGACAAGACGGTGCGCATATGGGATGCAAAATCCGGTCGATTACAACACAGCATCTCGCTACAAGCCGAGGCATTAAATATCGTCTACAGCCACGACGGAAAATGGATTGCAGTCAGCAACCTTGACTGTGTAACGCTCATTGACGCCAAAAAGCACCGCGTCGTGCGCCGTGTAGTCAATCCATACGAGGTAGCTATACCCTGATGATCTTCTCACATCTCCATAGTCTCTAATTTATATCTTTGCAGGTAAACGAAGTCCAATTTAATCAAAACGGACTTCTGTTTGTGGCTGCTGGTACGAACTCTTCTTTACAGCTAATCGTCAAATGGTTTCACCACGACGTTTCTTGCTTGTAGGTCATCCTGCTGGATACGGTACATTTGAAATCATGAAGATTTTGACGGAGAAGAAGGGAAATCCGAATCTGGAGAACGTTCACAAGGTACTACTTAACGCTATTACGGTAACTTTCTGCTCTTATATGAAGCACTTCAAATAGGTGATGGCTCATGCCGGCAGTTGCTTCTGTCTTGACTTCCATCCGTCCGGCCGGTTCGTCTTCCTTATCTAATAATCGCTGCGATTACTTGAGCGACTAATACGCTCTTAAATGATACAGCTACGTTGCGATTGGTGGTATTGACTCTCTCGTGAGTCTTTGGGACCTTCACAACCTCTACTGCATCCGAACTTTTGTAGTCACTTCGTATGTCACATACTTATTTACAATAACGCTCTAGTAACCTTCTAACAAAACACCATTTAGATCAAGCATTCGGATCGTCCGCTTCAACTTCGATGGCAGCCTCTTGGCCATCGGGATGGACGAAACAAATCTCATTGTCGTACACACTGACACCGGTGAAATCGCTCTCACGCTGCAGCTTCAGAACGGACTGCAATATCTTTGCTGGCATCCAAAGCAGAACGTCTTGGCTTATGTAGGCGACAAAGCAACTGGTGAGAAGAATTCGCATCGTGATGGTGTGATCAAACAGATTGAGGTTCGAGGATCTAGTGGATAACTTTTCAGTACAAAAGACTTGCTACCTTTATTCTGCCTTACTTTACGCTCGCAAAAAGCTTTTGCATGCTCTCTTGCATCTGTAGTTTACCTCGAGCTACACCGAGGTAGCAACTGCATTGCTTAAGCGTACTGCTTTCACCGAGTTCCTGCGCGAGCATATACGCTTGGTCGAATGCTCGCACAGCGCGATCGTAGTCTTGGTTATGAGATGCGAGTAGTCCGATCTGCATCCAGGCGAACGCTTCTGCTGGTTTGTCCACCACCGTCTGAATCAACTGCAGATGCTGCTCCATGCAAGATTTTGCCGTCTGTAGATCATTCTGACGCATAGCAAGCAGTCCCAAGTTACCAACAGCTAGAGACTGTCCGTACGAGCTATCGAGCCGTATCGCTAGACGCAGAGCTTCTTGATAATGACTTGCCGCTTTATTTGGATCTCCTAAAGATGCGCAGGTAAGACCTAGATTGAGGTTGGCGACAAACTTTCCAGCATCATCAGCTAGCTCTAGGTGCTTTGCATGATGCTTTTGGGCAGACACTAGATGTGCACTTTTGGATACGAATTCTCCTGTGTATGTATACTGTCTTGATGCAGAAGCAGCGAGGAACATGTAGTCAACACCGAGACAGTTATGAGCTACTTGCGTAAATGCAGACTGCTGAGTCGATTCACTAATTGAAAGAACGAGTAGGTAGCAATCGACAGCTTGGAGATGCTCGCCTACGTTATCGTGAAGGATGCCGAGACACAGATGGGACGCACACTCTGCATCATGCCTACCGGATCTTTTACTAGATTCAGCCTACATTACGGCATATTAGAAATGCAATTGCTGAGGATGAGTAGTTTGTTCGTACCAGCATAGCATACTCCTTGAGCTGCTTGGCAGAGACTCCTTGCTTGGGCTGTTGAAGTGTCAATCCAGAACAGCAAGCAAGCTTTGAAACGAGTTTAGAGTTCGAAGGATGTGATTGCTCGAATTGAGCCTGCAGATTGGATAAACCGATGGCTCTAGGCACGAACATGGTATCTCGAAGTCGATCATCACGAGCTAACGTCGGAATACGATCTGGCGTTTTCACCTGCTTGAGACAATATGTGCCTTAGCGCACTTTCAATGTGGTTTGGCAAGAATGAAGATGTGTCTATACATTGTTTGGAGGAGCAATACGCTGCGGAATGTCCAATTGTGGTGCCGAATCCGCAAGCTGCGTGCCATCCGTAGCACTCGTCACTGCTCCACTATTACAAATAGACTTGCTTTTACAAAAAATAAAGAATGCAATCTAGACAAGACACATACAGATCATCGATATTGAATAGCTTGACAAGTGGTTGCTTCGTTGGGGAAGAGCTCATCCTTCCAAAGCTGGAATGGTCCATGAAACCCCTCAAGATCCACTTCAATATATCTTTTGCATTATTGAAGGACACATTCATACAGACACCTAGTTTATTTTGTTCTAGAAATCGGACGACAGTATAGAATACTTGTGAACGAAATAAATTCAAACGATTGTCAATGGCGAAGGAAGAGAACGATCCGAATTGCGCAGAGCCAGCATGCTTTGACAAGGCGAGCTTCTTCAAGAGTGCAATGGGCAAGCCTGGGAGCTCGAAAAAGACTGCTGAACTGCCGAAAGATTGCCCAGTGGATCGTCAGGAGCTTGGTAACTCGACGTGGAAGCTGGTATTTATATTCATTTCAATTCTTCTCGTCTACCTTGTGCTAATTAGCTACCATACGATATCATAGTTGCATTCCATGGGCATATACTATCCTGAGAATCCATCCAAGGAGCACCAGGAGAAGACAAAAGTGTTTATCGAGGCCTTGGCGCTCATGTACCCTTGCTCCCACTGTGCCGCCGACTTCCAGGACAGCATCCAACAGTCTCCACCAAGGTACGTACAGTCCGCCTAATCTGTCTGAACCAGTTTATGACCATGTTTTTGCAGGGTTGACTCGAAAACAAGCTTGTCCCAGTGGCTGTGTGAACAGCATAACATTGTGAACAAGAAGATTGGCAAGCCAGTATTCGACTGCTCGATGGAGAGTCTAGAGAAACGGTGGAGAAAGGGTCGTCCAGAGTGCTGGGGAAAGGACTCAGAGACGAGTGAAGAGTCGCTAGGTCAAGACTGAGGATCAATAGAAGAACTAAACGACTCTGCGGTTTGCATTCTGGTTAATCGACTACAACTCTTCCTTTGCTTCATCCGTCGACGGAACAGAACCTTCACACACTAGCTTTCGAGTTAAATAAGAGCGACTTTAATCATAGTAAAGAAGTGGTACCTTGTAGCTGCTGCGTGCACAGACGGTCGATAGCAGGCGTAAAGTTATCGAAGAAGGCGTGGATGAGATCGTCTTCATATTCGCCGACAAAGCCAAGGCACTATACTCCTCTTTATATAAAATATGTGTACGGATATTGAAGATGAATATACCGCTTCTTGAGTCAATTTGGAAACACTTTTGTCTGCAGAATCAAGGTGAGGGAGCGGGTGATTGCAGACGTTGTCCAACACTTCGAGAATTCGGTCCTGCATCTACTTGTTACGATTGTACCAGCAGAATACTCGCAAATTAGTTACCTCGCTTCGAGCGTATCTAACCTTCTTCTTCTCTTCACTGATTCGATAGACAATGTCTACTTCATGGTCGTCCTACAGCATACGAATAAGAAATCCCATTGCTACAGTTGAGCCGATGCATTGTACCGGTGTTGCGTCCAATTGCTTTTCAATGTCAGAAATAATCGACCGGCATACTAGCAGCACAAATGCAAATTAAAAAGCAAGTAGATCAAAATGCATAGTAAGCTTACAGCAGCAAGATGCTGGCTGGGTTTCGCCAAAGCACATCAGGTCGGAGTGTCCACGAGCTGCAAACTGTTTCCCATAATTCCACCTTCCTCATTTCATTAGCTTCAAAGTCTCCATCGAAATCTGTTCCCTTATAGTACTTATTCGTCCATGCATGCGCTGTACACGCCAGCATCGCCATCAAGAGCGTCTTCATGATCATCCTACGATCCCAATTTGAAGATGCACTTGCTCATAAAATTAGACACAAATGCCCCTGTTCCTTATTATACATGCACAGTCCAGTCCGAAGCATCCGCGGTCGATGTTCTCGAATGCTATTTCGAAGCTGCAAGTAGCAATATCTTTCTATAGATCTTGCCTGTATGCCCGTCGAATCGACTCCAGAGCGACCCTCACGAGTCGTCTCGTATTAATACACATATAGAACCATTTAACTTGAAGTAAGTATAGCGCCACGTGGCTTCTGCTGGTCATTTCGTGGTCCGATCCAACAGCCAAGTTGCCATTCCGCAATTTGACTCGCCGTGAAGACTACGGAAGATGGCGCGCTGGCGATCGATACTTGTACTTATTGCTGTGCTACTATGCACCATTAATACTGGCTCCTATGCCTCCGTGGAGACCGAGTCGGCGACGTTCGCGTAAGCACTTGCATCGACGTTCCTTCATTAACTTCAACGCTAATGTTTCTGTGTCTAGACAAGAGCCGACACTGCCTTCGTTAGACGAATTGGAAAATGGAGAAAAGTTTGAGTTCCAAGCGGAAGTCTCAAGACTTATGGATATTATCATCAACTCGTTATACAAGAGCAAAGAAATTTTCCTACGGGAGATCATTTCAAATGCTGCCGACGCGTTGGACAAGGTCCGATTCCTCTCACTCTCAGATGATTCCATGTTGGGAGACCATAAGGACCTGGAAATTCATGTGAGTTCTAACCCGGAAGAGGGCACTTTGACAATTCGCGATACCGGTATTGGTATGACTAAAGACGAGCTTGTCACCAACTTGGGCACGGTCGCCAAATCCGGAACAGCCAACTTTGTTGAGATGATGCAAAAAGGAAGTGGGGATGCAAGTCTCATTGGCCAGTTTGGCGTCGGATTCTACTCGGTCTATCTTGTCGCGGACCGAGTGCAAGTCGTGTCGAAGAATAACAACGACGAGCAATACGTATGGGAGTCTGATGCCAACGCGTCTTTCACGATCGCAAAGGACCCTCGAGGAAACACGCTTGGTCGAGGTACCGAGATCACGCTGTTTTTGAAGAAGGATGCATCAACGTTTTCCAACGAACAAAAGCTGCGAGAGCTCATCACGCACTACTCTGAGTTCGTCACATTCCCCATCTATCTCAAGACAACGTCTACTGAAACTTTCGAGGTCGAAGATGAGGCCGAAAGTGATGAAGAAACTGTCTCAGAAGATGAGGATAGTGATGAACTTGAAGCAAAAGACGAAGAGGTGAAGAAAACGCACACGGAGACTCGAACAGTTTCTTCATGGGAACTTGTGAACGATGTCAAGCCGATCTGGATGCGTTCAAAGGAGGATCTATCCGACGAAGAGTACCAGAACTTTTACAAGTCGATCACGAAAGCGTCAACGGATCCTCTTACGTGGATCCACTTCAAGGCAGAAGGTGAAATCGAATTCAAGTCGATTCTGTACATTCCGAGTGAAAGTCCTCCCAACTTTTACCAGGGCTTTGAAAACAAAGACGCAGACGTCAAGCTGTATGTTCGCAAGGTACTCATCTCGGACGACTTTACTGACTTTTTGCCTCGGTACCTCAACTTTATCGCTGGCGTCGTGGACTCGGACGACCTTCCAATCAATGTTTCTCGCGAAACGCTGCAAGAGAATAAAATCCTGCGTGTCATCAAGAAGAAACTCGTCCGCAAAGTCTTGGAGATGCTCCGCAAGTTATCTGAGAACAAGATTGACGACGAGGAAGAGAATGAAGACGACGAAAAGTCAGCATCACAGTCGCAAAACGAGGATTACATCACGTTCTGGGAAGCTTACGGCAAGAGCATTAAGTTGGGAGTCATGGATGACCACAGCAACCGTGAAAAGTTGGTGAAACTCCTTCGCTTCAAGAGCAACAAGAGCGACGGCAAGTGGACGTCCTTGGCCGACTACGTGTCTCGCATGAAGGACTGGCAACAGTCTATCTACTACCTCACGTGCGAAAACCTCGACCAGTGTAAACGATCTCCCTTCCTCGAAAAGATCAAAGCAAAGGGACTCGAAGTCTTGTACCTCTCCGATCCTCTAGATGAGTTCACTGTCCCACACATCACCGAATTTGACAGCAAGAAGCTCGTGTCCATTTCGAAGCAAGATGTCAAGTTCGAAGACGAGGACGAAAGTGTGATGAAGAAGCGCGACGAGCTGTATGAAGAGCATTACGAAACACTTACGAAAGGACTCTCGAAGCTCTACGGCAAAAAGGTGAGCAAAGTGGAGATGTCTCAACGTGTCGTGGACTCGCCTGCAGTCATGGTCGCGTCGCAATGGGGATACACTGCGAACATGCAGCGGATCATGAAGGCGCAGACTTTTGCCACCGGAGACGAATCGTATAATCAGATGGATGCCTTGGGTGGTCCGATCATGGAGCTCAACCCCCGCCATCCGATCATTGTGAAGCTGAATGAGAAGATGATGAGTGATCCGAAAGAAGATGAGACGAAGGACCTCGCATGGCTCTTGTATGATGCTGCTCTGATCAACTCTGGCTACGATATGGATGACAAGGACCACTTTGCCAGTCGCTTGTACCGAGTGATGAAGGGCAGCATGGGCATTGATAGTCTGGAGCTCGAACCAGAGATTGAAGTGCCGGAGGACGAAGAAGACGAGGAAGAAGACGCCGTTGAAGTGGAGGATCTGGATATGGAGCGAGATGAATTGTAGTGAGCCAACAGAGGAAGATAAAAGCGAGACTTTGCTTCTATCCGGCATCCGCCTGTACTCGAATACAGCTCCATGGAAAGCTTGTATTCGTATTCATCCTTAAATCTCTTTCGAATAACACCATGCTTAAGCTATCAGTACCATACCTTATCAACTTTCCATCGTCCTTAACCTGTCCACATAATATCTCCTTCTATAATGCGAGTACTTCCGTTAAAACTCATCTACATGAGCTAGCTAGTTGTACAATTTCATGCTATATCCTACTTTATGTCCATTGGAAGACTGCGAACACTCTTCTTGAATGCAAACATGACTTTTATTGATTCAAACTGAAGCCACCACCGACGAATCGATTCGAGGCTGCAACCGCAAGTTGCCTTTGCGCTTCCGCAGGTGTCGGTCGAGTAGACCCGTTTGAACCGACCGGTCTTGTAGGTGTCCCACTCGCTAACGTCGGCAGTTTATCATTCGAGTAATTGTTATTTGACGCAGGACTCCTGCCACCGTGTACTACTCTCTTCACAACTACGACGCCTCTCTCTTTCATCTTGTCATCTAGTTTCTTCTTATAATATTTTCGCTTGAACTCATGCAGTTCTCGCCCAACTCTCTCCAGCTCAAACTTGAGTTCTCCTTCCTTGGCTTGGCTCATATTCTGCTCGCTCAGCAAACTCTTTAGCTGCTTATCTTTATCTCTTACGACTTGCTGGTACCAACACAATTGCTCAGCAACTTCTGGCCCAGGCTGTCTCGCCAATATTGTCTTCAGTTCCTCTTGTAACTTGTCTTTTTCCTGAATTATCAGTTCCTTCTCGACCACCTCCTCCGTTTTCTGAATTAAACGCTTTTGCAGCGTTTGGATCTTTTGCAGCAATTCATACGTCGCAGGATCACTTCCCTCTAGCTTTCGCCATCGATGAACATTCATCGGGTTCTCCAACTCCTCCGATAATGCTTTGACTTTCGTTTTCTCCTGTAGTAACTCTCTTTGAAGCTGATATACTTCTCGCTTAAGTTCACTCGACACGCCCACTTGGTGCTTTGCAACACCAAGCTCTCTCTTGAGATCAGCAATCTTCAGCTTCAGGACTCGAATGTCCTGAAGTCGTTCATGGTACTGTGCTTCTCCTCTCGCGAGTGTGCTTTGCTGAATCTTTAGCTTCTCATAAAGCAACGCCAGCTCATCGTTACGACGGATAAGCTGTGTACCCAGAATGTCTCGTTCATTAATAACTTGATCGTACTCTTTCCTCTGCTCCAATGCTTCGCTATCCAAACGCCTTAGCATCGTCGACAGCTTCCGGATCTCTGTGTCTTGATGAGATACTGTTTCCTCTGTAGTCGACAGTAACGACTTTAGCCTAGCAAGCTCGTTCTTGTGCAGCTCTCTCTGTTTCTCTACATGTTGCAGCTCAAAGTGCTCTTTCACTAGTGCTGCGTCTTTAGCAGCCACCTCTTCCTTCAACTGCTCTAGCTGATGCGTCAAGATTTTGAACTTGCGCTTGAGCTCTGCTATCTCATCTTGGCTTTCAATCAAGTTCTTGCTATACAAGTTCCTTTCACTACGGACGGTCTCGTACAACTGCTGCTGTTGCTTCAGTCGCGTCTCTCCTTCACCAACCTTCTTCTGTAGTTCTTCATTCCGCATCCCACTCAGTTTTAGATTTTCCTCAGCATCTAGATACAGTCGTCTTTGTTCCGCAGCCTCTTGCCCACTCTTTTCTCGGTCCTTTTCGAGCTGGTAAATAAGCTTTCGTTGCTTCATTGCTTCCTTCTGGAAACCTGCGAGTTCCTGCTCTAGGTTCTTCACTACCCGTTCATTCGTTTTGACATCATCAATAGCTCGCTTCGCCTTCCCTTCTGCCTGTTCAGTCTGCCTGAGCTGCATTTCCTTCTCTCGAACCAGAGCATCTCGTTCCGTTTTTGCCAAATCTTCTGCTCGTTTATCATTATCTAAATCCTTTTGCATGCTCTTGATCTGCGTCTGAAGCACTCCTTTCGAAGTCCGTTCATTTTGAAGCTTATCTTCCAGCTTGAGGACGTTCCGTTTTTCCTTATCAATCTTCCTTTCAGCCAAATCTTTCTCGACTTTCAAACGATTTATCTCATCCTGTTTGCTCTTGAGCTCAGACTCGAGGTTACGTCGCTCGACTTCGAGTTGCAACGTCTTGTCACTTTGCTCGTTCATCATGTCCGTCAACTTTTGCGACCGAGAGTACAAAGCTTCATAGTCTCGTGCGTACTTGTCCATTGTCGCCCTTGTCTCGTTCACTTGCTTTTCCAAGTTACCAACCTGAGTTTGAGCTTTGATCAAGTCCGATGAGCATGCTGTGTGTTCATCCGTCTTCTTCTCCAACTTAGACTTTGTGTCCTTGAGCTCCTTTTCCATCCGGTCTCTTCGTCGATTCTCCCTCTCCTGTTCAGCGGCCTTGAGCGTCAACTGGTCCTTCAGCTGTTGCATCTCAATCTTCTGCTTCGCTCCTACTGACTCTCCATCAGCCAGACGTTGGTGGAGATCGTGAATTCTCTCCTGGTCTCTCTTAGCGTTAGACTCATGCTCTTCATTCGCTCTTGCCAAATCTTCTTTCGCTCTCAAGACTTCCCGTAGCATGTTTTCCTGTCCGGCCGACACGCCAGCGCCTTGCTCGACCAACTTGCCTAGATTTAAAACTTCGTCCTTAAGTTGCTGAATCGTATCCTTGGCTCTCATCTCCTTCTCATGAGATGCATCGACCATCTTCCACGCTTTCTCCAGTTCCTTCTTCAGCGAAGCCAAGGAAGCCTGGTCTTCCTGCGACAGTTTCAATGCTGTCTGCACCTTGGCTGCATTCGTCAGAATCTCTCCATTCAACTCTCGACATTTCTTCAGTAACTTCTTTTCCTGTCCATGTGATTTGGTCAGCGCTCGATGCAGCTTTTCATACTCGATCCGGAACTTTTCCAAGCTCTTATCACCAGCTAATTCAACCAAAACTTCTTGAAAGTCATGTTCAATATCTTCTAATGATGTCGAAGGCTCCAACTCGTCTATACTCTTCTCGGATGGTTTACTCGAGCCTTCCATCTTGCTTATGCAAATGGAAATCGAGACGAAATGGATTGTTATTAATAGATAGCGATGCAGAGGATGAAGAAGAGGGCTATAAATATAAAGTATCTTGTGCAATTTGTTTCATGTTGAGGATGATTCAAAAGCATCGAGCTTCAAGGTTATTGCTGGACATCCCAAATTTCAACGAAAAGCTCAACGATATCCCCAAGACGCATCGCTTGGGGTAACTCAAACGTCCGTCGCACGGACGACAGACCTTCAAACAAGACATGGCTCGGCACCGGCGGCGGATGAGGGGGTCTACACCAGGCATAAGCACTAATATTATAGAAAACATGACTGCATCGTACTTGGCTTGGACGGGAGTTAACCACGCGTCTCGAGCACTTTGCCATGTCCTGGCACCGATGTTTAAGAACGGTCCGTTCTTCCCTTGTGGCCACCTAATGGGAGCGTTAGCTAGATTCTTTCAGAGACACTCGTACATTGTACCATGGAGAGTGGTCGCTAGTACCCGCGGCCAATGCGAATCGGTGCAGGTGAGCCATGAGCCAATCTAGCGCTTCGGCAATGGCCTGCGTGGCGGCATCTTCATCCGTGATGTAGTCAAAGGCGAAACCTGGTCCTTGATGCTCATACTGTTTCACTCGCAACCGATCCTCTGAGGATACGCCGTCCGTCTCTTTCGACTCTTTATACGCTTCCTGCAGATCTAGATACTACACCTACATGAACATACGTATGGTAACTAGATAGAATGACCAAGTTACCACTTGAGACTGAAGAAACGGATTGCCATCGCCACTGAGGAGTAGTGTTGGCGGAAATGAACAACCCTGTGCCTTGACCTTCCATTTTCGATTGCCCTCGGGACACATGAGGATGACGCAGTCACATAGATCTGTTCCTTGCTCGATCGCGAGCTGCATGGCCAGGTCGGCACCAGCACTCACACCAAATACAGCTAGTCTCTGAATATCCTGCTGTTGTTTCAAATAGGTCGTAGCATGTAGAACGACAGATTCCTCCTTCCCTTGGTCCGTTGCCTGGGTTGATGCTGTCATCACGACTAATACCTTATACCCTTGCTCGGCCAGACGGTCTGCAAAGGCAATGGTTGTGGCGCTAAAGCCACTCTGATCGATAGACTTTTGCGTCGAGACAGGTGGGGGCAACAGGACCACGCCTGTCACGACTCGACCGGCATGAGCGGCTGGGGACACAAGGTACGCTGGCTGCAATTCGTCTTCAGAAGCTTCTTTCTCTTCCTCATCTCCACTCAATCGATTTAAAGGAACCTTTACGAGGGAGCCAGCACCGAAGGCTAGAGCGCCATCTCCATTCGCCACCATTGAGCTAGTACTAACGCTCATCTTCTCTTCTTCGAAAAGATGGAGGGTTTATATGGTACAATGGTGGTTCAATCCTTGTGGACCACATCTCCAGACCAACAAGGTGCCACGTAGCGTCATCGTATGCGTATACAAAAACCAAGTGACTTTCGGCACGACTTGCCAACAGCTAAAACGCCGACACTTGGAGCTCGAGTCGACTTGTGATCACACCTTCCTACCGACTAATTACAGCGATACAAGTACATGATGGCCGACTCAGAGACACCACCCACGGATTCGGTATGTTGCCTTCCTTTTTCATACTCTAGATATCAAAGTAGAGATGAAACTGAATACGTGATGACTATAGCATGAACAGCCTTGGGAAAATGAAAAAGGGATTAAGCGTATGGCAGATTTATTACGTGGACGAAAAGGTATGCCAGTGCGCAACGCTGTGGAACTCGGTAAGCGCGTCGAGTTTTTCCGTGGCGACAAACTCGGATCCTTCCTCCTCGCATCTCCAGTCGCGAAAAAGCATTTTCCATCTCTCCAGACCAAGGAAGATTGTCGATCCGTCGGCCGGTCGCTCGTTCGCTTCGGCTACATCCACCGGTCGGAGCGTGACGCGAAGAACAAAAAGGTGTTGACGCCTACGAAGAACCACGAGTTTGTGCATGAAGGCTACTACACGTGGATGTACGACGGTCCGAAGACGCTACGCAATATTTTAACAGCTCTGCTTATCATCGGCTTCCTCATCATCACGTGCTTCCCCATTTGGCCGCAATGGGCCAAGGTCGCATTGTGGTACATGAGCGTCACGTTTCTGCTCTTCGTCGCCATTTTCAGTCTCGTTCGTATCATCGTCTTCCTCCTGCTTTGGATCGGTGGCTTTGAGTTCTGGATCTTCCCCAATATCTTTGACGACAACCTGAGTGTCGCGGATTCCTTCGTACCGGTCTACTCGCTGGCAGGAACGAGTCCGAGCGAGCAAAAGTATAGAATCATCGTCGCATGTGCCTTTGTCGCGTTCTGCTACTGGATCGGACAGCAGCCAACGGACTTTGACGAGTACATGTCGTTGACGAAGCAGTTTACGGACGATATTTACAGCGGCAAGCTGCTGAGCGATATGTCCCAGCAAGATCAGGACAACATTGATAAACCCAAAGTACCGGATTTAGAGGATCTGCTCAAGGAAGATCATGAAGTCGAGCATGAAGAAGACGATGAAGACGCCAGGTTTGAGAAACTCCTCGAAGATGAAGAGGACGAAAAGGAAGAATTGTAGCGTGATTACAGCAACTTTTACTTTTGACTTGTCTTGCGTTTGGTTATCGAGAGCATGCATCGAGAATTGATGCTGGGTGGCAGGTCGGGTTGCTGAGGGGACACGATGCCGTTTCATGCAGAAGAATGAGCTGGATGCTTTGTACTCTACCACGCCATGGTAATCACTCGGATTTAGACGTGAAGCATCATTTAATGCTTTGATATAGCATACGAAGATTCTGCGGCAGTGAGTCAGTGCCCTTCAGCTTCCAACTGACCGTTCGTCTAGTGATGCGCAATGCCGAGATGGGAGAAGATGACAGCGATTCGGTCTGCCCTTAGTTACGTACTCGCAGCGACAGGTTCGAGTCATCATGTAGATTGAACTTGCATCAAAAGCCTCTTGCTATACCGCATTGACACCGGAAAGAGGTTACTAGCATCGAAATGGTTGCACTGCCATCGAGGAGACGCAACTTGACATCGTCTCTGCCAAACGACTTGGTAAATAAACTGGATGAGATTACAACTGTCTCAGCTAACACGTTGAACTTCCAGAGCACTGCAGTCATCCCAGGATACTTTCACGATTGCTGCCAAGACCAGACATCATGCTCTGCTTCAAGCTGCTCTACACATCCGCGCTGTATCTATTCAGTTTACAGTCTGAGGATAGGAACGTTTATACACTTTAAGAAATGCATATTTTTTCGTATGGTTGTACGCGCAACCTTCACTCAACCTCTACGCTCACCTCCAAAGCTTTCGACGGGTGATCATGGCGACGAATTTCTGGCAGTCCACGCACTAGTAGGCTACTTTGCGCATGCCAACGTCCTATCCGGCGTCTACACGATGCTTGCACGCTCTTTGCTAACTCTTCTTTCTATTTGGCAGTCTATATTGGATGAAAGATGTGACGCGGAACGACCTTCGCAGTCGCAATCCGCTCGACCGGAAGCAGCTAACTGAAGATGAGATCGACAGCATACACCTCGCCAATATCTCATGTAAGACTGTGGATACAATGCAGCTGCACGTGTCTGATGAATATGATGCCGACAGTACTCGAGGAAATTGGCGCGAGAATGCGCGTTCGCCAAATTATCATCTACACTGCCATCATTTTCTATCGTCGTTTCTACCTCACGTACGCTGCATTTGTCTTCGATTACATGTCTTATCCTAATATTCTATCTAGACAAAGTTTTTCCAACTTTGATCCGCATCTCGTTGTCGGAACCGTTTTTTTCATGGCGTCCAAGGTGGAAGAGTGCCAGCTATCGTTATCCGCCGTCGCATCCGTCCTACATCACTACACATCCAGTACGTTCAAATCTCTAACGTCGCATCCTATGGTTGTCTCATGTCTGTCGTAGCTGGCGTGGAGGATGACGAATCCATGTATGCTTTTTCGGAAAAAGATATCCTCGAGTGCGAATTCTACGTCATCGAAGCGCTGCACTTTGATCTCATCCTGCACCATCCGTTCTCTTCGCTTATATCGTCCGTTTCCATCCACATTGTACATCAAGCACCAACTCATTCGTCCATAGGTTGCTGGAAGAATTTGAGCTTCAAGATGAATGTCTTCCATTTGCATGGTATGTTGCCTCGGAAAACGCATAGAAAGCGCCTTTATTCAACATCTGTAGGGATTTGACGCAATACTCGTATCGTACGGATATCATTATGTTACACCCGCCATTCATGGTGGCCTACGCCGCAGCGTATATCGCTACCGTGGAGGCCGGGTACGATGCCACGCAAGTGTTTGCCACCGTTAACTTGAAGCGTGACATCCTCTTGAAGATTGTGGACGAATTTCACGCCGCGTTTGAGGCAGAGTCGAAGCTCCACCGGGTTCAGGCGACTGCTTTAGGGAAGTTGATGGACGTCGTTCCGGATCCCACGTCTCCAGATACAGGCGCCCCGCCAGGCTCAGAGAAGTGACTAATTACCGTACAACAGAAAGGGTTGAAAAACACACTTCAAGCGTTTCTTCCATCATAGAAGTGCATGTAGGATAGCGTATAATTAGCCAGATTATTCTCGATGACGAAACAATCTCCCATATATCTTCCCATGCGACGTACCACTAGAATATGCGATCGCTCTTCGTCGCGTAGTCTCTATCAACCTCCATCTTGCCCTGGCGCTTGCATCATCCCCTCAAATCAGACGGATATCTGCATCTGTCGTTGAATATCACAAAAACGGGACCGGCTCTGCCTGCGTTCGCAACCCTTTTCCGAACATACTCTGTCTCCCTTACGAAACCCAAGTGGTTTGTATTCGTTTCTGCCGTTTTCAACAGAACACTGCATTTCCAACGCGACAATCCCACCTAGACAGTACTTCATTTTCCGATTGACTGCAGCAAGCGCACGCCAGGTACCTACCATGGGAAGCATGAAGCTGCACGCCAAAGTCGCGCATGTCGCCAAACCATCGACCACAGGCATGCATACGCATACACAGTACATTATCGGTGTATCGGACGCACGCACGAGCAACACCCACTGGACCGTGTATCGCCGGTACTCTGAATTCCGCCAGCTTAAGCTCGAGCTTCAAGCCGCCGCCAAGTCAGATGATCTCTGCAGCGACTGCGAGTGCATGCCAGCGGACGAAGTCTTTCGTAAATTCCCACACCGCCTCATCTTTGGCAACCTCCGGGAATCCACACTTGAACTTCGACGAGAACGGCTGAACCAGTTCATCACGGCCGTCGCGCAGTACACTCGAGCATGCCAGGAACGCCACACGTGCCAGACGCGATCTATCCTCGACCGCTTCCTCATGGTTAACGACGTCCGCTTTACGTTCTTGGATATGAATATGGATGAAAATCTACCCAACCGCAAGAGCGGTGTTTCTCGCACCGAGCGTACGTCGTCTGTAGATGAGAACGACAGAATGAACAAGGCACCTATCGATAAGACTGTACGGTACAAGAGGAAGAGCATGCCGGATTTACTCGAGTACAAGCGAGAGGTGGAAACGAGTCGGTGCGATCTCGACTCCATTAAGGAAGGTGCTCCGTGGAAACTTGAAGCACCGTTAGGAAACCGCTCCGAGCGGCACTCTGCGCCGAATATGACGCCATTGCTAGAGTTTAGTAACTTCCCAGAACAGCGATCGAGAGCACGGAAGCAAGTGCATCGGTCCTCGGCAGCCAAGCGAGCACAGAAGCTCGAAGAAGAGGAACATGTCCTTCCAGAGGCACCGAAACCGAAGCCAATGGTGCCATTGGCACCCATTGCCGAGTAACTGAGTACTTTATATGTGTACACTAAAAAGAAAATAAAGAATCATTTTCTATTCACGCTTATCCTGTGATGACTCGTACGGTGCCGAGGGACGCGATGGTGTGTGCAAAGTCGTGGGAAGGCTGCTTGATGAACATGAGGTTGCGCGGCTGGTTGTACGTCTTGGAGAGCCACTCGACCATGGCGGGGCCGAA